>BSBK01006848.1:1562500-1800000 GCA_027943335.1 Chamaecyparis obtusa
CATGGGGACTTCCTAGGGGTCCTAACATGTGATAAGATGTACTAGGACACCTACGAAGTCTATATGACCCCTTTTGACACATTCAAATCCTCAACTATGTTTGAAGGGGTCGTGGGACCCCTTGGGACACACTCAAGGGTTCTAATGTGTTGAAAGGGTTCATTGGGACTTCATAGGGGTCTTAATGCATGATCAAGTGTACTAGGAACCCTAGGAAGTCCCCATGACCCCTTTTGAAATGTTGGAATTCTCAAGTCTGTCCAAAGGGGTTGTACGACCCCTTAGGACACACTTGAAGGTTCCAATGTGTCGAAAGGGGTCATGGGGACTTTCTAGGGGTCCTATTACACCTTATCACGCTTTAGGACCCCTAGGAAGTCCCCATGACCCCTTTTGACACATTGGAATGCTTAAGTTTGTTCGAAGGGGTCATACGACCCCTTAGGAAACACTTGAAGGTTCCAATGTGTCAAAAGGGGTCATGGGGACTTTCTAGGGGTCCTATTATGCCTTATCATGCTTTAGGACCCCTAGGAAGTCCCCGTGACCCTTTTGACACATTGGAATGCTAAAGTGTGTCCTAAGGAGTCCTATGACCCCTTCGGACATACCTGAGTATTCAAATGTGTCAAAAGGGGTCATGGGCACTTCCTAGGGGTCCTAGTATGCCTTATCACGTGTTAGGACCCCTAGGAAGTCCACATGACCCCTTTTGACACATTAGAACCCTCAAGTGTGTCCTAAGGGGTTGTAGGAACCCTTCAGACACACTTGAGGGTTTAAATGTGTCAAAAAGGGTCATGGAGACTTCCAATAGGTCCTAGTACACCTTATCATGTGTACTAGGACCCCTAGGAAGTCTCCATGACCCATTTTGAAACATTGAAACCCTCAAGTGTGTCTTAAGGGGTCGTGGGACCCCTTCAGACACACTTGAGCATTCAACTATGTCAAAAGAAGCAATGGGGCCTTCCTAGGGGTCCTAGTATGCTTTATCATGTGTTAGGACTCCTAGGAAGTCCCCATGACCCCTTTTGATGCATTGTAACCCTCAAGTGTATCCTAAGGGATAACTACAACCCCTTCAGAAATACTTGAGGGTTCAAATGTGTCAAAATGGGTCATGTGGACTTCCTAGGGGTCCTAGTATGCCTTATCACGTGTTAGGACCCCTGGGAAGTCCCCATGACCCCTTTTGACACAATGGAACCCTTAAGTGTGTCCTAAGGGGTCATAGGGTCCCTTAGGACACACTTAAGGGTTCCAATGTGTCAAAAGGGGTCATGGGGACTTCCTAGGGGTCCTAGTATGTGTGATAAGGTGTACTAGGACCCATAGGAAGTCCCCATGACCCCTTTTTACACATTTGAATGCCCTAAGTATTTCATTTTCTTCCTTAACCTAGTGAATTTTGTATTAAAGATATGTATGGAAATCTTCACAGTATTTAGGAGGCACAAATTGGTAACAATTAGAGCAGTAGGAATCAGAAAATGCGCACCCTTCTTCACCAAACTTTATAGATGGACAACCTGAAATACATATGGAAGTAGAGCTACTCCCTTCGCTTCGGGCCATTGCAAATTAGCGAAAGTTTTTTGCTCTTCCATCCAGCAAAATACCTTATTTCAATGGTCGCCCACATTTTTTAAATGGCTGATTGATTTCCTTTGCTTCTTTCAATGGCCATCCATCATTTTACTGCAATCTTCCAACCTTTCATACATAGTTGTAAAATACATATTAACATATTATATATATAAAATAATATATAATATATGATATATAATGTAACATTTAATATTAATATATATTAAATAATATTTAATGTAAAATGTATATTATATAATATTTAATATATAATTGATATTATGTAATATTTAATATATATAATATATAATCTAGTATATATTTTTTGATGTGTAATATATCATATGGAGGATGGAGAAATGGGAGGGAGGAAGGGGTTGGAGAAATTAAGAGAAAGAAAGGGGAGGGAAAAGTTAGAAATCAAAATTCTACCGGCATTTTCGGGTACCCAAAAATATCAGGTAGATAAAAATATCAAGTACATGAAAATATCGGGTACCTGATTAGGCTCAGTATTTCTTTGTGCACCAAACCTACATGGTCAACTATTGAAATGTCTCAAAAATGTTTTTTTCCCCTGTTTCTCTGAGTTCCAGACTTCGACCATGTAGCTGACAATTTTTTTTCACCTGAATTTGATGAAACAAAAAGGGTATCTTAAGGAGATTATCAACTTTCTATCAATATAATTGCTGTCAAATTTTGAATTCGGTAAGTAATTATTAGTTATTTTCTAATTGAGTTACCTCTAAAGTGTTGATTTATATACTGATTGAAAAATGACTATAACTTTAAGATGGTATAACATTTTTGAAATCTGAAAAATGTGTCACATTTTATGCTTCGCCTACTATAAGAAATTTTTGTTATTTTTTGAATTATGTAAAGTTTTGAATGAGCTAAGGTGGTTAGCCATGGGAATATTTTTATTCTAAAAATGTTGTAGTAGAAAATTCATAATTAATTATTTTTTGAAATAAAATTACAAAAAAATATGCATCACATCCGGGCATGAGTCTACTACTTATATATAAAATCTTATAATAAAATATTATCGTTTGATTATGATTAAGGTGGTCAGACATACACCTATTTCTTATTTTTTTCTAGAAATTTTTGTATTGCTGCATTGAAATCTATACTTTTGACCAATCATACTAACCTTTTTTCAAAAAAGGCTTAGTAGTTTAAAAACTACATTCAATTTTCTACAGATTCTATTCTTACAACTTTTTGATATTAGGTTGATAGCTAGTTGAAATTTTCACGTCAAGTTGACTAACCCTGATTTGCTGATTTTCATTTCCACTTAAGGGCATAGTTTGGCCCCTTATGATCTTGCACATACCCTTTTCCTCTATCAAAGACTTGATTTTGATCATGCAATAACTCCCTCTTTGCTGCATTGGGTGCATCTTCCTTATGGACAATTCTCATTGTTTCATCTATGTGGTCCTTGGTATTTGACCTTTGTTTCATCTTTGAGGAATCATCAAGTGCATCATGATTTTTGCTGAATGGAGGATCTCTATGCATTAGACTAGCTATATCAAAACAAAATTTCTTTACTTTGACAACTTCTTGCTCAAAATTTTCTTTTTCTTTATACTCCATATGTTGTTTCTCATCATAAAATGGTTTTGAAGATAACTCATATTTGTGAGACATTATTGTAGTTTTATCAAGAATATGATTAGATAGGATATCTGGAAAACTTTCAGCACTATTCCTCAACACATTCTCCTCATTATGCCTGGATAATACTATCTTATCTTCACATGTTTGATACAACTTTTTTTCATAGGATGACCTGAAAGATGTCTCACCTCTTGAATACACTTCCCCACACATATTTTGAGTTTCATCATCCTCAAAATTATCATTAGGCCTGTTATCTTCATCATGATGTTGATGGATTTGATTTCATAAAAGATCTTCCTCAAACAACAAATTTAATAACATAGAGGAATCAGACATATCTTCATCTACCTCCTCTTCAAACAATGGATTCAGGAACATAGAGAATTTAGACATACATTCATGACAATTTTCATTTGGATCATCAATTTTTTCATCAACAAGACTAACATATTCATTGACATTATCTCCTAAAACTTCCTCCTATTTATGCAGTTCTATTTCATCTCCACAATTTGATTTCTCTTCAATATGGTCTGATCCGTCAACTTCCTTACCATGGTGGATTGAGAAACAATTTGGACCATTCTTCTCAGCATGTCTTCGGTATTCTATGTCTAATAAGGCTGAAATCTCTTCCACATGGAGAATATACTCTTCCTCATTTTCATATTCATTGATGTTTGATATCATACAAGTATCATCATGGAAAACATTTTCCTCAGACTGTCCAAAAGAATCTTCTCCATTCAAATATGAAACCTCACTTAACTCATATGTTATTTCAATTATGTGCTATTTCTCCTCTACAACCAACTCATTATTCATAATTTCGAGAAAGGTAAGGAATTGATGATCATATAAAAGACCTAGTTCTCACACTTTGTTGAAAAGATTAGAGGATGTAGGTCTACACTCTGGAGGTATTTCTTGATAGATATGAAACATCCTTATGAAAAATTGTATTGTAGATTCTTCTTCTTGTTTCTCTAAGTTCAAAAATGCATCCAAAGGGGATATGTAATTTGGATCTTCTTCATCATCACTAAGATTTCCATCACACACAAGGCCTTGTTCAATTGGATCAGAATCCTCCTCTTCTCTGTCTTCACTATCTTCTTCTAATATCTTAAAAAGTAGCTTTAGATCAAGGTCATCTAGCAAGATTCCCAAGTTTTTGATCTTTCTCATTAATTATTTTTGTGAACGCATAATTGTTACATGTATCTTCTGATACACATCCCCCATCCTCAAGAATAAGTGTGTAGAAGGCTCTCCTTCAAATCTCTCCAAACTGAAAAATGCATCAAGTAGAGATACTATGATCCTCCTACATGCTGCAACTTTGGTCTTTACACTATTCATAATACATGTTATTTTCATCACTTGCATCATGGAATTCATATAGAAACCATTGTTCAAATTCTTTCCAAGATGAAATAATTTGTATAGGTAATGATTCATATGCCTCTCTTGGATTATCTTCTAATGTCCTGACAAATAGTTTCATTGCCTGGTCTTCTGCACAAATCTCATAGTTTTTTATAAATGCATAAAATGCATCCAAATGTTCAACTGTTGATTCATCCCACTCTCCATGGAACTTTGGTACAAGCTGCGAAAACTTAGGGAGCAACTTGAAAGGAATACAATGGAATCCCCTAAGATCCAATGGCCTGATACCATCTGGAATAAATGGTTTTCTCTGAAATAGTTTTTTATTCTGATACATTTTGAAAATCTGAATTGGTAGTAAGTTATTTCTTTATACATTAGGTTCTTCACAATAGAGTCGCCTCTTCTTTCAAAGAGGAAAACTTTGCTTATCTCCTTCTGGGTCTTCTTCCTTAGTAGAGTCATCGATTGAAATGCTTTGTTGAATAGAGTTGTCACCTCATTTGAGGAATGTCTTTCTTTTGGGTTCTTTCTTCCAATAGAGTGTCCTTCCAAATAAACTAATATAACTACTTTCTGATTATGATCTACAAAATCTAAAATTCTAGGTAACTTCACAATATATATTGTGAGCAACTCTCCCAGTAGAGTTGCCAATTTATTGGTGCCCAAAAATGATGAATCTCTTTTGGCCAACTGACAGGTATAAGTTGATACCTCTGCAATTTTGGCTTAATCAAGCCAAGGCTGGTAGGCCTAAATTCACTCTGAACTATCAAATTTTCTATGTCACACAACTGCGTCCACAAAACAAGATTCCTCCAAAGGTGGTGAGTGATCATTTGAGAAAAATAACTAATCTCCTAAAAATATCTATTCTATAATACTTGACTAAATGGATTATACTAAAGACTAAAAATTAATGTTTTGAAAGAAAGATTTAGCGATCTACAAAATACAAATGAACTAACATGATAGTTTCCAGTTAAATATTATATCAGTGCCTTCTAAATACTTGGGCTATAGAGTCATAAAACTTTCAATCCAACGTACGATCAGAGACAGTTTTAAAACTTGCTTTAATAATACAAGACCATCACTTCACAGGCTTCCACTTGACTTATAATTAAAATCAATCTATATAGCTAATCTTATCAAGTTTAACTCAAATTAAGAGACCGATAAAAACAAGAGAAGATACATAGATCTTTCAATTGATATTTAAACTATATATATTAATTTTGAATTATGATACTCAGGAAATTCAACACAGTGAAACACTCTATTTAATAGAATATATGAAAGACTAATTGAAAACATATAACTTATAACCACAAGTAAAAAGAAGAGCACTTATCTTTATTAATGTTGAAAAAATAGTACATTAGAGTTCATATTACAGTTGTGATCGAATTATATCCTATGAAAATCTGAATTTTTTTTGTCTCTTTACATTTTACATTATGTATATATATGTGTGTTTGAGTGGCTTTCACACCTCTTTAGGGTGAAAAGACACAACCCTCATTACAAATTACTTTGGAAAATAATAAACTAACTAAAAATAACTACCTAACTTTCGGATTTGGGTCTAGTTGAAAAACAAAAACACCTCGTGGAAAGATAAGAATTTTATCAGAGATAGGAAATTTGATTTCTCGAATTGGGTCATTTTTAGATTTTTAAAATTCGACCATCTTCATCCTCTGTCAACATCATCTTTGTAGTAGGTCAAAATTCTAGCATTTTCTAAAGGCTTTGATCACAAAATTTTGATTGTTCTTGTCACAGAGCTTCCTTTCTTAATCCCTCAACTTTTAATTTAAAATTAATATAATTATTCATCCCATTTCATGTAATCCATTATTAATTATTGGGCATGGAAATTAAGAGCCATTTTTTAGGGTTTTATCAGTATATAGGACTCTAGATTTTGCCCAAAATTTAGAGCTCCGACATAAGCAACAAAAACCATTTTTTTCTTGCAGGTACAGGTACAAGATAGCGAATTGAAGTTCAGATCTAGATACCCTTTTCAGTGAAATTTTGAGATCTAGGAACATAATTTCCATTAGAGTTGTTTCAGGTCAGGGATGACCTTTAGGGGGGGTAAGATTGTGCCTCGGGGTAAGGTTGTGCCCTGCTATCTGGGTCAAAGTTGACCTGACCTCAAAAGGACAAAATTTTTATGGGTTTTATCTATCTCTGTATTTCTAGTCTGAAGTAGGTCGTAGAATTTTCTAAAATTGTGCACAGACATCAGAAATCATCATTTTCCAAATTTGCCCTATTTTGAGGTTATTATTTGCCTTCTATTCATTTAAGATTTCAAGTACATACTTTCTATTATAGGATTTCCTCCTTTCTTCATATTCTTCATTATTTGATTCATTTGTGCATTGATCACTTCTTTGTGATTGATCCATTTGGATCTTTCCTTTTTGGAATTTGGATTAAGAATAGATCTTATATTCCCCCTTTCATATCATATTATCTTATCTACCACTATTCAGCCCTATTCACATTTTCATACCATTCAATTTGGTAATCCTTTCTATTCACTTCCATCCATACCCATAATTATCCTATTCGTTAGTATTGTTGTTTATACATTGAACTGAGTTCAACTAAAGAAAGAATCAAACAAGACACCTTATGAATTATGGTATGGATACACACCTAATGTTGGTTATTTTAGAATATTTAGATGTAGAAGTTACATTATGAAAGATGAGAGAAATGGGAAATTAGATTCAAAAGGTGATGAATGAATATTTCTTGGATATTCTACTAAAAGCAAAGCTTATAAATGTTTGAATATGGATACTAATAAGATGATTGAAAGTGAAAATGTGAGAGTTGATGAATTTTCTAAGAAAAATGATGAAGAAAGTAAAAAGGAATTAGAATACTATGGTAGATTTGTTTACATTGAGGAACCCGACACTCTACCCGAGCAACAAGGAAATACTACTGAGCATCAATCTTTATAGACCAAGAATTAGAAAACTATTACAGATGAAGATCATGATCATGCATCGAGTGGATAAGACAATGAAGAAAAAAGAACTGAACCTATATTTACAAAATCCATAAGGAGACATCATCCAAAAAATCAAATTATTGGAGATAAGAAAGAAGGAATGATGACACAAAGTAAGTTCAGAAACAACACATGATTAGTTTGTGAGTTTGAACCTAAAACTGTTAGAGATGCACTTGAAAATGATGAATGGATCAAGGCAATGAATGAAGAGATTGAGCAGATACAGAAAAATAAAACATGGACATTACTATCGAAATGATATAAGATAAAAATGTGATTGGAACAAAATGGATATTCATAAACAAAGTGAATGAGAATGGAGATGTGATGAAGGGTGCTCCCCTTAATACCACAAACACATAATAGATATAGAGAAACAACAACAATATGCAAGAACAGAAAATTGGCTTCTTATTATCTCCACAAATGTGGAATTACAAACTTTCAGAATTACAATATGCAAAGCCACATGGGCATTCCCTTACAATATTCTGTAGGACCAAGCCTCAAACTATTACCCAGATCTACTACCCAGAACTATTCTGAACTGCCTAAGACAATAATACAGCCTTCCTTATATAGGCAATTATCCACCACCTGGGAAGGTTCCAGAATTTTAGCCAATAAGGCCGACCAAACTTAGAATTATTTTATTTTACATTTTATTACATCATAGTCGGCTCAAGATAACCTTTGAAACCCGAACATAAATTTTGAAGAAAATTATTTTCTGCCATTTCGGGTGGCCCAACTTCCGAAGACCATAAGTCATCACCAGTTGACCCGATCGGCTATTATAACCCCATTTCAGAAACGCCACGAAGCGCTCTACAGGCTTGACCTGCGCAAGAGCCCGTCACCCAAATTTTTGACCTCATCCAGGGCCTCTAAAGCCTTCAAAACTGAGTTCAAAGTTTCTGTACCCTGCTGCCAATACCGAAAATCTTCAATATCTTCCAATATACACTTGATCTGGCAATGAAACTTTACTGGCAGACTTACACGACCAAAATGAACCTTCAAGAAAGAAATCAGATCATTCTAAGCACATGAAAAAATTACCAAAAATAGTAACTTTCCATAAATAGCAGCTCTGCACTAAAATAGCCCTTATTGAAAATAAAAATAGAAATATTTTTGGGTGATGCAAGATTGCTCTTACACCCAGGATGCTCCTGCATCAGACACCCAGGGTAATTTGAAAAGTGACCCTGTCATGACTCAGGTGTGCAAAGGAAAACCAAGACGGTTAACCTCCTCCTTTGTTAGCCATGATGAATCATCTACAGGTCATCCTTTCTATTTGACCAAATACTCTTCATATGTCCTATTCCTTGTGCTTCTACCAACACGACTGTCCAATATGTCTTCGATCTCCTTAGTGTCTGAACTAGTTGCTGGAATACTCCACTGTGTTGTTGTGATCTCATCTTCAACACCTCCTTCATGATACTCTATCAGATCTGAAATGTTAAACACTGGTGAAATATTCAGCTCAGTAGGCAATTCTACCTCATATGCATTTCCTGAATCATGTTTCTTCAGTATCCTACATGGTCCAAACTTCTTCATTTTCAGCTTGTTATATGTACCAACTGGAAACCGCTCCTTCCGCAAATGAACCATGACTTCATCACCAAGTTGAAATTCCTTATACCTCCTTTTCTCATCTACCTTAGCCTTATACTGTGCGTTCATCTTGGTAATATGCTTCCTCACCTCTTCATGGATGTTCTTCAAGTGTTCTGCAAAATCTTCAGCTTCAGCACTACTTATTTCTCCTTTATCTATCTTCCTCAATTCAGATGCATTTCTTGGACTACTTCCATATACAATCTGGAATGGTGATTTACCAGTGCTCCTGTTGACAGAATTATTGTATGCAAATTCCGCCTGTGGTAAAATCAAATCCCATCCTGTTGGCTTATCTCCAACCAAACATCTGAGCAAATTTCCCAAACTCCTATTCACCACCTCTGTCTATCCATCAGTCTGTGGATGATGTGATGAACTAAACTTCAAATCTGTCTTCAACTTCTTCCACAATGTACGCCAGAAATATCCAACAAACTTAGTGTCCCGATCTGAAACTATGGTCTTTGGCAAACCATGAAGTCTCACTACTTCTCTGAAAAACAATTCTGCTACATGAACAGCATCATTAGTCTTCCTGCAGTGAATGAAATGTGCCATTTTTGAAAATCGGTCAACTACTACAAAAATTGAATCATGTCCCCGCTGTGTCCTCGGTAAACCAAGAACAAAGTCCATGCTGATATCCTCCCAAGGCTTCTCTGGTACGGGTAATGGATGATACAACCCTGTATTCTGCTTCACTCCTTTCACCATCTGACATACTCTACAACTCTGTACAAACTTCTTCACATCTTGCTGCAATTGTGGCCAATAATAATTCTCACCAACCAAAGCAAGGGTTTTATCACGACCAAAATGTCCAGCCAATCGTCCACTATGCTTCTCCTTGATGAGATTCTCCCTCATAGAACTTCGTGGAATGCACAACTGATTCCCTCTGAATAGCATATCATCCTGGATGATGAAATCCAACCATTTCATCTTGTCTAGAGTAACAGGTTCTGCACAAGCTTTCCAAGCTTCACCAAAATCAGGATCCTCTGGATACAAATTCTTGAGTTCCTTGAACCCAACCACTTCAATCTGCATTTCTGTCAGCAATAGTTGCCTTCTGCTAAGAGCATCTGCAACCCTATTAGACTTTCCACTCCTATGTTTCAAAACAAATGTATAACTCTGCAAAAACTCAACCCATTTCAAATGCCTCTGATTCAACTTTCCTTGACTATTCAAATATTGCAAAGCTTGATGATCAGTGTACAAAACAAACTCCTTAGGAAGCAGATAATGTCTCGACTTCTTTAATCCCTGAACTATAGCATAAAATTCTTGATCATAAATAGAATATTTCCTCTTGGCGTCATTTAACTTCTCACTGAAATAAGCAACAGGTTTACCTTCTTGGCTCATAACAGCTCCTATTGCAGTACCACTAGCATCACAATCTACTTGAAACACCTTATTAAAATCTGGAAGTGCTAAAATAGGTTGTTCTGTAACTTTTTATTTCAATAATTGAAAACTCTTTTCTGCCCCATTAGTCCACTTAAACTCTTTTCTATCCCCTCTCATTGTTTCAGTCAAGGGTCCACAAATACTGCTAAAATTTCGGATAAACTTTCTGTAAAAGCTAGCCAAACCATGAAAAGATCTTACCTCAGTAGCACTCCTTGGAGTAGGCCATTCAAGGATAGCCTGTACCTTCTCTGGGTCCATTTTTAGACCTTCTGCTGAAACTACAAATCCCAAATACACTAACTCTTTCTTCACAAAACTGCACTTCTTCAAATTAATCAACAATTTCTCATCTCTCAACTTCTCAAACACCATACGAATATGCATCATATGCTCATCCAATGTCTTACTAAAGATCAAAATATCATCTAGGTAAACAATGACAAAATTACCTAAAAATTCTTTCAGAACCTCGTTCATGAGCCGCATGAAAGTGCTCGGTGCATTGGTTAGCCCAAAAGGCATGACTAACCACTCATACAGTCCTTCCTTTGTCTTGAAGGCAGTCTTCCATTCATCTCCTTCTCTGATCCGAATCTGATGATATCCACTTTTCAGATCTATCTTTGAGAAATACACAGCTCCACTCAAACAGTCCATAATATCATCCATTCGTGGCAATGGAAACCTGTACTTGATTGTGATCTTGTTTATTGCCCTAGAATCTGTACACATCCTCCATTCTCCATTCTTCTTTGGTGCTAATACCGTTGGTACAGCATAGGGACTCAGACTCTCACGGATCAATCCTTTCTGTAACAATTCATGTACTGGTCTGTTCAACTCCTCACTTTCTGCAGGTGTCATTCTGTGTGCTGCCTTATTCGGCAAACTCGCTCTTGGGATCAAGTCCATCTGATGACTGATCTTCCTGACTGGTGGTAATCCATCAGGCACGTTATCGGATACAATATCCTGAAACTCATTCAACAAATCTGTAACTTCTACAGGAACATCTTCTATTTCCTCTTTACCAGCTTTTGGAATTAAAGCAAAACATACATGCTCATGCCTCATACCATCTAGGAAATTTCTTCCATCAACAAAAGTTATCCTTGCATTACCACATACCTTTTCTTCAGTCTCCTTCAATGGTTTTAGCTTATGTCACACTCTATCCTTTGTCAGGGAATAGGTATTCGCACGACCATCATGTACAGCACATCTGTCAAACTGCCAGGGTCTACCCAACAACATATGACATGCATCCATAGATATGATATCACACAATACCTCATCTTGGTATCCGCCAATCTTGAACTTCACTAGGCATTGTTCATTGACCATGACCTTGTGGTCATCCTGTACCCAGGCAATCCGATATGGATGTGGGTGTTTCTATCTCTTGAGCTTCAACTTTGTCACCATCTCTTCTGACACCAAATTGTCAGTGCTTCCACTATCAATAATCACATCACAACATTTACCTTCGCACTTGCACCTGGTGTGAAACAGGCTCCTCCTTTGTTCAGGTTCATTCTCACCACTCAATAGGACTCTTCTGTTAATCAACGTTTCTCCTCTTTCAGCATCTTCAGAATTTGATGATCTGGCATCTTCATCTACATGTGCAACTCTAGCCTGGCCTTCATTTCTCCTATCTGTTCTACCTTGGTGCTGAGGACATTCAAATGCCCTATGACCTTCTTCTCCACAGTGAAAACATGTTCCACGGAAGCCACCTCTTCCAGATCCTTGTCCTCTTCCTCTTCCTCTCTGATCTCTATTATTCTGATCCTGGAAGCGATTGGAATTATTTCCTCGCTGATTTTGACTGCTACTGGCCTCATCCTTCTTTTTCAGATCTTCATTTCGGCCACCGTATGACCGTCCACCAGATCATCCACCACGACCTCTTCCATTTTGTCTACTCTCAAACTTCTTGTTTAGCTTTTCCTCTACTTTTAGGGCAAACTGGTATGCCTCTTCAATACTGTTCATTCGAACCAGATTCAACTCCTCCTGAATGCTTGGCCTTAACCCATTAAGGTATCGGGCAACTTTCTCCTTATCAGCTTCGGCATGGCCTGTTCTAATGAGGAGTCGATAGAACTCCTCTGTATACTCCTGAACAGATTTTCCTGCTTGCTTCAAACTTTGCATTTTCTTCAGTAGGTCAAGCTCATAATCAACAGGAATGAACTGTCGCTTCAATTTATCCACCATCCGATCCCATCTTGTGATTTTATCTTTCCCTCTTCTATTTCGCTCTAATTGAATTTCTTGCCACCAGATCTTCGCATGACCTTTCAATCTGGCCTTCGCAAATTTGACCCTATCAAGATCCTCAACATCTTCGTACTCAAAATATTCCTCACATTCATTGATCCAGTCGCTCAGTTCCTCTGGGTTAAGATTTCCAAAAAATGTAGGAACCTCAATCTTAGGTCTTTTCCCAATCTTGGAAATCGCTCGAAAAAGTCTTTCTTCCTCCTGGTTCACAATTTCAACTTCTCCTTCTTGATATTCTTCTTCGGCTTCATCCTCGCTTTCGTCTCTGACATTAAGATTCATTCCTCTACGAATCTCTTCTTGCAATGCTCACACTTGTCTCTGCAACTCTCTAACCTCAGGTGTCACAACACCAAGTCTTTCGCCACGTTCTCTTCGTGGAGGCATTTTCGCGATGCGCGTTGAAACCCTAACCACGGTCCTGGTGCAAACTGCCTCACAGTCGGCGATCTATTTACACACTCAAGAACCCCTACTCTGATACCACCTGATGAAGGGTGCTCCCCTTAATACCACAAACACATAACAGATATAGAGAAACAACAACAATATGCAAGAACAGAAAATTGGCTTCTTATTATCTCCACAAATGTGGAATTACAAACTTTCAAAATTACAATATGCAAAGCCACATGGGCATTCCCTTACAATATTCTGTAGGACAAAGCCTCGAACTATTACCCAGATCTACTACCCAGAACTATTCTGAACTGCCTAAGACAATAATACAGCCTTCCTTATATAGGCAATTATCCACCGCCTGGGAAGGTTCCAGAATTTTAGCCAATAAGGCCGACCAAACTTAGAATTATTTTATTTTACATTTTATTACATCATAGTCGGCTCAAGATAACCTTTGAAACCCGAACATAAATTTTGAAGAAAATTATTTTCTGCCATTTCGGGTGGCCCAACTTCCGAAGACCATAAGTCATCACCAGTTGACCCGATCGGCTATTATAACCCCATTTCAAAAACACCACGAAGCGCTCTACAGGCTTGACCTGCGCAAGCGCCCGTCACCCAAATTTTCGACCTCATCCGGGGCCTCTAAAGCCTTCAAAACTGAGTTCAAAGTTTCTGTACCCTGCTGCCAATACCAAAAATCTTCAATATCTTCCAATATACACTTGATCTGGCAATGAAACTTTATTGGCAGACTTACACGACCAAAATGAACCTCCAAGAAAGAAATCAGATCATTCTGAGCACATGAAAAAATTACCAAAAATAGTAACTTTCCATAAATAGCAGCTCTGCACTAAAATAGCCCTTATTGAAAATAAAAACAGAAATATTTTTGGGTGATGCAAGATTGCTCTTACACCCAGGATGCTCCTGCATCAAGATGTTACTAGGAATAAGGTAAGATTAGTATGCAAAGCGTATGCACAAGAAGTAGGTATTGACTATGGTGAAACTTTTTTACTCATTGCTAGACTTGAAGGAGTTAGAATATTGCTTGCATATGCTTCTTACAAGGGGTTTAAAGTTTATCAAATGGATGTTAAATCTAAATATATGAATTTAATACTTGAAGAAGAGGTATACATTCAACAACTTGAAGGTTTTATTGATCCTTATTAAAGGAATATGGTATGTAAGTTGCACAAAGCACTATATGGACTGAAATAAGCACCAAGAGCATGGTATGAAAGGATGCACTCATGTCTTATCAATATTGCATTTTTTAGAACAAGTGATAACGACAATTTATATTTGAAAGGTGAAACTGATGACAAGATTCTTGTTGTTGAAATTTTTGTTGATGATATCATATTTGGAGGACATGATAACCTATGCAAATCATTTGGTGATGAAATGAGGAAATAATTTGAAATGTAAATGTTTGGAGAGATTAAATTTGTTCATGGCTTGCAAATTTTACAATAGACTGAAGGCATATACATCACTCAATCAAAGTACATAAAGGAGGTATCTAAGACATTTGGTATGGAGGACTCAAAACTAGTCAGTACACCCATGGTCACTAGATGAAAATTGACAAAGGATGACAAGTCAACTAAGGTAAACTAGACCTTGTATAGATCAATGATTGGTAAATTGATGTATGTTGTGCACAGTACACCAGATATTGCACACATAGTTAGGATTGTAGCAAGATTTTCTGCTAATCCTAAAGAATAAAATATAACTACTGTGAAAATAATTTTGAGATACTTGAAGAACATAAAAAACTATGGTTTATGAAACAAGAAAGAAGGAAAATTTAAACTGAAAGTTTACAAAGATGGGGATTGGGCTAGAAACATTGATGATAGAAAGAGCACTACTGGCATAGCATTCTTTTTGGGAGAAATATTTGTTACTTGGATAAGTAAGAAACAAGGATGCATTTCTCAGTGCACTGCAAGAGCATAATGTGTTGCTTCTGTTGTTAATTGTTCGAACACTGCATGGATAAAACAACTTTTCAAAGGTATGAATGAGGAGATCACTGAACCAGTGATAATATATTATGACAACACTAGTGAAATAAACATTTCTAAGAATCTGGTGATGCATGCAAAAATAAAGCATATATCTATAAAGTATCACTACTTGAGGGAACAAGTACAAGAAAAGCAAGTAAGATTGGAGTATGTGAAATCACAAGAGAAACATGTTGATATATTTACTAAACCCTTACCTAAGGACACATTTGAGTACTTGAGGACTAGACTAGGTGTCCATTCCATGCCTATCAGTCACTAAGGTGATTAGGAGGTTGCATCAACCAATACTTTATCAGAATATCAAATGATGTTGATGCATAATGTTCACACTTTAGGATTCCTAAGGCCGTGAAAACTGAAGATGGTAGATAAATTGAAATTGAATATTATTACATGACAGGTTCTTGATCTGAACCAAATAATAGAGATAATATTTTTTCTATTGAAGATTTATTTATTTTATTTTTGGCATTGTTGTCAAAGGGTGAGATGATTCATATGAAATAGAAGGAGAGATGCTTAAAGCTAAATCTATAGGGAGAGAGACTGCATGGTGAATATTGATATTATGTAGTGATCAAACATATTAAATGTACAAGGTAGGGAGAGCTTACCGAGTTACATAATCTTCATATAGAGTTGGAGAACAAATGTTTGGTATTCTATGGCATATTTCATATTGTGTTTCCATCAATGCCAAAGGGAGAGATTGATAAACTAAAACTAATTGAATATCTTGAGAGAGAGTTTGACAACTAATTGAATATTTGAAAAGAAGTGATTAATGATCACCAAGCTACTAATGTGTATGTGAGACATTACATCAATTAATGTATTGTCATTGATGTCAACTAGTTTTGACTATACTTATCATGATGGTTACAAACATCTTAAGAAGGAAATAATGGTGAAGGAATGAGATATCTACATGAAGATGAGATGGATAAGAAAGATATGGATATGATATTCATTGGATAACTTATTGATGGAATATGGATGAACTGACTGAGAGGGGGGGGTGAATCAGTCAACCATAAATCACTTAACAATTATTTCTTTCCAAATCCCTTAGGATATCTTAATGAATATTATCTGTTTAGCACTTGGTAAATAGATTGCAGTAACTTTGTAGATGCAGAAAGTATTAGTAAATTATCTTTAGATATTTATCAGCACTTGTATGTGATTAAGATAGCAATTAAGAACACAAGAGATACAAGATTTAACGTGGAAACCCAATATGGGAAAAACCACCAATGTATCTAGATACTGATTTTCACTTTTCTGAAGTGATGCCCAGTTAGAAGCCAACCTGGTAAAAGGTTACAAAACACACTGTTAGGTGTGACCTTGTTAGAAGATTTAAACACCCTGCTAGGAGTGGCCTGGTAAGAGGTCTTGAAAACAATTCAATGGAATTGTCACCTTGTTAGAGGATTTACAATATGGCTGTTAAACCAACTCGGTTAAGAGATTTACAATTCACTGTTACAATGATAAGAAGGTAACAATGAAAATGACCTATATAATAATGCAACTGCCTTGCTGATTACATATCTCTATTCTGCATAAGTCTGATCCTTCCTGATCGAATATATCTCTACTGCACCTCAAGGATATCTGATCATCCTTCACAAATTCGTACACACCTTTTCTGCTTTTCTTCTATATATCTTCTACTGTATATGTCTTATTTTCACATTTGACCTTTTATTTATATGATTTTAGATTTTTCAAATCGACATTACTTAGTATAACAGTCGGCTGAATTAAGCAAACTTTATTTGCAAAAATCCTTCAAGGGCCGATGGTGCTCGGTGACCATAACTTTCTACAATCTTTCAGAGATCGAGGGAACTCAGTAAACACTGATAATCCTTTTTGCTTGAAAACCGACTGAACTCGGTAGATGCTATCTTTTCTTTGACAACCGACTGAACTCGGTAAACACTATCTTTTCTTTGACGATTGACTGAACTCGGTAAACACTATCTTTTCTTTGACGACTGACTGAACTCGGTAAACACTAAATTTTCTTTGATAACTGAGTGGACTCGGTAGGCACTCAATTTACTGACAGGCAAACCGACTGAGCTTGGTAGGTACTGAATGTTGCGGACTATGACATTGTGTGACATCAGAGACAATACATAATTTGAGTAGCAATTTCCTTCAGACAATTGTTTCCAACAATCTCCCTCTTTGGCATTGATGGCAACACAATATGTCATAGCATAAGAAATTTGAAAGAATTAGCTCAGTTCAGATCCAAATCTCCCTCTGTCAGCAAACTTCTTGTTTCTTGAAAACTCTTCCTCTGTCTATTGAAAATTTCTTGAAGTAATAGCAAAGACATAGCAAACACTCCCTCTTTGACAACACATGCCAAAGATAATTCACATATTACCGGTATAAACTAATGTACCTCAAGTACTAATTCATATGCAATGATTCCTTGAATATGCTGCATCAACTGGTTGATTTTCAATCATGTTCGGGTTGATGCATCACTAAAACTATATTTAGTGAGCCTCAGATAGGGGAATGACCCCTAACTTACCTCTTAGATACACAAATGCATCCTTAGGTAATGGTTTGGTGAAAATGTTTGCAATCTGCTCTTTTGTATGAATATATTCTAATCTGATTTCCTTGTCCTGCACCAATTCTCTGACAAAGTGATATTTAATAGCAATGTGCTTGGTTTTGGAATGCATCACTGGATTCTTTGAAATGTTTATTGCACTAGTATTGTCACAAAATATAACAACTGGTTCTTTGATTTCAACCTTCATACCTTGTAATAACTGTTTAAACCAAATAATATTTGAACAATTTACTACAGTAGCAACATATTTTGCTTCAGCTGTGGATTGAGATGTGCAATTTTGCTTTTTACTAGTCCAAGATACTAGTCTTTTTCCAAGAAAAAATGCTCCACCACTTGTACTTTTTCTGTCATCAATGTTTCCTGCCCAATCAGCATCAGTAAATACTTTTAAATCTAGATTGCCTCCAAATTTATACCACAAACCATATTCTTCAGTTCCTCTTAAGTATCTTAAGATTCTTTTGATTGCCATCATATGATTTTCCTTAGGTTTTGCTGAGAATCTAGCTACTATACCGACTGCTAAGGCAATATCAGGTCTTGTGTGTACTACATACTGCAATTTTCCAATCATAGATCGGTATAAGGTCTGATCTACATCTTTTGAATCATCATTTTTGGTAAGTTTCAGTCCAGTACACATGGGTGTACCAACTGGTTTTGAATCTTCCATACCAAACTTCTTAAGTATTTCTTTAATGTATTTAGATTGAGTAATGTATATACCATTCTTGCTTTGCTGAATTTGAAGACCAACAAAGAATTTTATTAAACCAAACATAGACATTTCAAATTCTTTGTTCATTTTCTCTGAAAATTCTTTGCACTGATCCTCATTCCCTGTAAATATAGTATCATCGACAAATATTTCTGCCAATACAATTTTGTCATCCGGTCCTTCTTTAATATACAGATTGCTATTATCATTGGCTCTTTTGAAATTAATCTAAATCAAATAGTTATGGAGTCTTTCATACCATGCTCTAGGAGCTTGTTTCAATCCATACAATGCTTTGTGTAACCTACAGACCATGTCCTTTTTATCTGGATCAACAAAACCTTCAGGTTGTTCAATGTAGACTTCTTCATCAAGAATTCCATTGAGAAATGCAAATTTTATATCCATCTGATATACCTTAAATCCTTTATGTGCTGCATAGGCAAGTAGAGTTCTTACACCTTCTAATCTTGCAACAGGAGCAAAATTTTCTCCATAATCTATACCTTCTTCTTGAGAATAACCTTTACATACCAATCTAGCTTTGTTTCTAGATACTTGACCATCTTCATTCAGCTTATTCCTAAATACCCATTTTGTTCCAATTACATTCTTATCTTTAGGTCTAGGTACAAGAGTCCATGTTTTATTCTTTTGTATTTGTTCTAATTCTTCATTCATTGCTTCAATCCAACTTTCATTTTTCAATGCATCTTTGATATTTTTAGGTTCAAAATCAGTAAGCAGACATGTACCTTTTAGCTTGCTTCTTGTCATAGTACCATCTGATTTGTTTCCAATAATTTGATCTGGTGTATGATTCCTTCTGACATATTTGGCTAGTATAGGTTCCTTGCTTTTTGAATGATTCATGTTGTTGTCTTCTAGGATCTCTTCTTCAGGTTGATCGGGCTCGGTAGATATTTGCTCGGTAACTTTAGGCTGAGACTCGGTTTGAATTTCTTCCTGTGACTCAGTTTCTTCTTGTGACTCGGTAACTGTGCTCAGCTCAGTAGATATAGTTTCCTCATTGATAGTTGTGTCTACCAATGTTTCAGGTTCAATGTAAATGAATCTTCTGTAGTTTTTAGGTTCCCTTTTGCTTTCTTCTTTAGTCTTTTCTGCAAACTCATAAAATTTTACATGTATACTTTCTATGACTTTGTGAGTAGATAAGTTCAAACATTTGTATGCCTTGCTTTTGCTAGAATATCCTAAGAATATTCCTTCATCAATTTTAACATCAAATTTATTTCTTCTGGATTCTTTTAAGATATAACATTTGCTACCAAATACTTTCATGTAACTTACATTGGGTTTATAGCCATACCATAGTTCATAAGGAGTTTTGAATGTGTCTTTCTTCAATTGTACTCGGTTCAAGGTATGAACTGCAGTGCTGATAGCTTCCTTCCAGTACTTTATAGCGATGTTCTTTTCTATCATTAGAGTCCTTGCACAATCCATAATAGATCTGTTTCTTCTTTTTGCTATTCCATTCTGCTCAGGAGTTCTAGGAGTTGATACCTGCCTTTTGATTCCTCTTTCAATGCAAAAGTTGTTGAAATCATGGGAGATGAATTCACCACCTCTATCTGATCTTAAGCATTTCAATCTTTTCCCTGTTTCCTTTTCCACCTTTGCCAAGTACCATTTGAACTTTTCAAATGCTTCTGACTTTTCTCTTAAATACATAACAGTCATCATTCTAGAATAATCATCAACGAAAAGAATAAAAAATTTATCTCTAGTATAGCTTTGTATTCCAATAGGTCCACATAAATCAGTATGCACAATTTCCAAAATTTCTGTAGACTGATAGTTCTTACTCTTAAAACTAGTTTTACTCATTTTGCCAATTTGACAATTCTTACATAGACCAGTATCAAGTTTCTTCAAAGTAGGAATGCCTCTAACCTTCTTGAATTTGCTTATTTTTATCATGTTATCAAAGTTCACATGACATAACCTTTTGTGCCATAGCCAACTTTCTTCAATTTAAGCAATAAAACATGAATATTCACTAAGATCAAGATAAAAATAAGTTACCTTTTGTCTGTTTTCCTGATCCAATGAGGTTTCCTTTTTCATCCAGTAGTCTTGCTTGACCATTCATGAATTCAACCTTGAAACCAGTGTTGATTAGCTGTGCTACACTTAGAAGATTATGTTTTAGTCCTTCAACCCAATAGGCATTATCACATATGAGTTCTTTGGTTAATGAGATTCTTCCTTTTCCTTTTATACAACAAGGTTCATTGTTTCCAAATCTTACATTGCCACTATCACAGTCTTCTAGGTATTCAAATTTTGTCTTATCACCAGTCATGTGGTGTGAACATCCACTGTCTATTATCCATATATCATCTTTGCTTATATGAGAAATAAGTGCCATCTTATCTTCATCATCATCAGATTCATTTTTTATAGCAATAAAGACAATTTCTTCTTCACTATCATCAGAATGTTTAGCCATAAAACATGTTTTCTTACCTTTATCCTTGAATGATTTGAAATTCTTTTTGCCATAGTACTTGTGACTTCTCTTCTCTTCCTTGACCTGCTTGTTTGGGCACCTAGCTGCAATATGTCCAATTTCTTCACATGAAAAATAGATTAAAGGAGTTTTACCTTTATATTTACCTTTCCCTTTAGAGTACTTCTTTGCAAGTAATGCTTCTACAATTTCAAGATCACTATCAGAACTTTCTTCTGATACTTCTTCACTTTCTGACTGAACTTCTTTTGTTTTCTTGTTCTTCTTTAGTGAAACCTTGGCCTCAAATGCTGACTCAATATTTTTGGAACTTAGAACATAGTTGTCATAGTTGTCTAATTCAAAGGCTATCAATCTTCCAACTAAAGCATCCAAAGTTATATTGTGGTTTGTTTCACATCTTCTTTCTTGAATAGCTGATACTCTAATTGCATAGATAGGGAGTAGTGTTCTAAGTACCTTACTTATAACAGTTTCATCAGAGATTGTTCCTCCAGAAGCTCTAATTGCACTAACACTTGCTTTGATTCTTTCAACATATTTTGCAATGTTTTCATCTTCTTTCATATTCATCTTGTCAAACTGTCCTCTTAGGCTTTCTGCTTTGGCTCTTTTCACATTTGCATCACCACCATATATTTTCTTCAGTGCCATCCACATTTCATATGCAGTAGTGCATTCTTTAATATCATCAAATTCTTCATAGCTGAGAGCAGATGCAATGTCTATCATCATGGTGTTATGAGTCTTCTTCTCTGCAATGTCTTCAACAGTTAATGCGCCAGTAGGAACTATGTATTCTTCATCAATGTATTTGCATCCTAAATCACCAATGGAAGCCAAATGAAGTCGCATGAGACCTTGCCATGCTGAAAAGTTATCTCTGTTGAGCTTCGGAATTTCCCTCTTATAAGACATCCTGATCTTTAGCTTAGGTCCTTGAAACCCTTCCTGCAAGCACCACAAGCTCTGATACCAATTGATGGAATATGGATGAACTAACTGAGAGGGGGGGGGTGAATCAGTCAACCATAAATCACTTAACAATTATTTCTTTCCAGATCCCTTAGGATATCTTAATGAATATTATCTATTTAGCACTCGGTAAATAGATTGCAGTAACTTTGTAGATGTAGAAAGTATTAGTAAATTATCTTTAGATATTTATCAGCACTTGTATGTGATTAAGATAGCAATTAAGAACATAAGAGACACAAGATTTAACATGGAAACCCAATATGGGAAAAACCACCAATGTATCTAGATACTGATTTTCACTTTTCTGAAGTGATGCCCGGTTAGAAGCGAACCCAGTAAAAGGTTACAAAACACACTGTTAGGTGTGACCTTGTTAGAGGATTTAAACACCCTGCTAGGAGTGGCCTGGTAAGAGGTCTTGAAAACAATTCAATGGAATTGTCACCTTGTTAGAGGATTTACAATATGGCTGTTAAACCAACTCGGTTAAGAGATTTACAATTCACTATTACAATGATAAGAAGGTAACAATGAAAATGACCTGTATAATAATGCAACTACCTTGCTGATTATAGATCTCTATTCTGCATAAGTCTGATCCTTCCTAATCAAATATATCTCTGCTGCACCTCAAGGATATCTGATCATCCTTCACAAATTCACACACACCTTTTCTGCTTTTCTTCTATATATCTTCTGCTATATATGTCTTATTTTCACATTTGACCTTTTATTTATATGATTTTAGATTTGTCAAATCGACATTACCTAGTATAACAGTCGGCTGAATTAAGCAAACTTTATTTGCAAAAATCCTTCAAGGGCTGACGGTGCTTGGTGACCATAACTTTCTACAGTCTTTCGAAGACCGAGGGAACTCGGTAAACACTGATAATCCTTTTTTCTCAAAAATCGACTGAACTCGGTAGATGCTATCTTTTCTTCGACAACCGACTGAACTCGGTAAACATTATCTTTTCTTTGACGACCGACTAAACTCGGTAAACACTATCTTTTCTTTGACGACTGACTGAACTCGGTAAACACTAAATTTTCTTTGATAACCGAGTGGACTCGGTAGGCACTAAATTTACTGATAGGCAGACCGACTGAGCTCGGTAGGTACTGAATGTTGCGGACTATGACATTGTGTGACATCAGAGACAATACATAATTTGAGTAGCAATTTCCTTCAGACAATTGTTTCCAACACTTATTGATGAGTATATGACATTATGTTAGTGATTTGATTGTATTACATGAATTTGTTATGGATTGAAGATCAAGAATGAAGAAGATTATGTGGTTGGTAAATGAAGAATTCAGTATACACTAAGAAAGTGTAGTGTATACCGCATATATTATTAACCAAGTAAGAACTCACCGATGCATTACGATATTGACCAAGTGAATGAAGTAAATGGAACTTATGATTGCCAACTAAAAAGGATGAACTAGACAATTGTTTATGGTTCTAAAATAAAAGATAATATGTGTTATGATGATCAAATAATTGATAAAATTTAAGGATGATCAGATGAAGGATAATGAAATGTATTATTGACACAATTGTCAAGGAAGGTTAAAATGGAAAAACCAATGGTGAAGATTAAGAGGCAAAATCTATGGATGGAAATAAAACGGTTTATGATGTGTATATAAAGAGACAAGAGATTCATTATTGAGTTTTCTATAGGAGTATTTGCATGAAAATATTGAATTCATGCAAAGATGATCAAACTGGTTGAAGAAAAAATTGAGCAATTCGGCAGACAACACTGAGCGACAGAGAAATCAATTATTGCGTAGAACAGAGTTGGAGGAAATAAAGAGATTGAATTGATTTTTGATCATAGGTATTTTGAGCTTAGCATAGATTTGAAAATATGTAAATCAAGTTGTATTTGAATCAAATCATTATTGTATCAGTTTAACCATTGCTATAGATAAATCTCTTAACTGTGTGGGACTTAACTGTCTTTATATTTCAATATGACATTCAATGAATGTTGATTAGTTTCTTGTTGACCCCATAGTGAATGTTTAGTCAAGGGAGAATTGTTAGTAATAAATCCTCTAAATAGGTCAAATCTTACATTGTGTTTTGTAACCTTTAACAGGGTTGGTTATTAACCGAGCTCACTTCAGAAGAGTGAATTATTTTGGGTTACTGGTCCTAGGTGGTTTTTCCCCTAACAAGGTTTCAACGTTAAAAATCAAAGTATTATATGTGTATGGATGGGTTGAATTGTTATTTTACTTTACACATTACTATAACTAGATTGATCGGTAAACATAGTATTTAATTTGTTTCTAATTGGTAGATGAAGAGAAAAGAAAATTTGATATATTACTGAGTTAATTAATTGATTTGAAAGTTTTGTTATATACATCTGGGAGTATTTGGGATTGTAGGATAATTGGACTTAACTGATTCACCCCACTATCAGTTATCTAACACAACCATTAGGTTGAGCCTCTAATAATAGTTTGTATTAAGTTGGTTTCTATAAATAGAAGATTTAAAGATGGAATTAGATTCTAAATATCTATTTTTCAGAGAGCCTGTTAAGATCATAACTTTAATTTCACACGAACATTGTTAATAGATAGCATAATCATAAATTTTCATATCGGATTGGACTACTAGTAGGTTTAAGGTATGTAGGTTAATTAGATTATCAAGCACACATCTATATCAATTAAATTTGAAGTTATAGTAGGATAGAAGCCACTATAATGTTTATCATCTATATTAAAGAATAATGATAATTAATGTTTACTGATACAAATATTAATTATATTCGCTATCCATCCATGAAAAGATTTTAGTATTGATGTAGTTCTATTTTAATTGCTTAAAGCAATATTATGTTTATTGCATGATAGTTTAATATATGCAAATAATCTCTCTCTCTCTCTCTCTCTCTCTCTCTCTCTCTCTCTATATATATATATATATATATATATATATATATATATATATATATATATATATATATATGTGTGTGTGTGTGTGTGTGTGTGTGTGTGTGTGTGTGTGTGTGTGTGTGTGTGTGTGTGTGTGTGTGTGTATATATATATATGTGTGTATATATATGTGTATATATATATATATATATATATATATATAGTGGTATTCTTTTCTTCATGATTATGGTGATAGCAATCTTGGCCAAGAAATAAGTGTTTGTAGGTTTTGACTATGACACCTACAAACCGTGAATAAGTGAATTACGATGGAGATCAACCAAAGATGGAAGGAAGATAATTTTTTTGTAATAGAATGAGGAATACCTCAAGAAATTAATTTCCAACTTTGTAAAATGAGGGAATGCCCTCATACTTTAATTTTTTTTAAATAGGGAAATGCCTATATATCTTAAACTTTGTAATTTTGTTTGGACACAAGTCCCAAGTAATGTTGGAGGTTTTCTTTTCTCTGTTCTTTCCTAACATTGCCCATTTTGAATGGAGGTTGATGTATCTGAATTTTCAAAATTAATAAAAATTTATGGCTAAAACCTTTTATTGATAAAAAAAAATAACATATAGAAATTTTAATATCAAATTAATTTTATATTAGACTAATTTATCCTTTATATAAGTAGTTTATTTTTAAATAGGAAATAAAAGTACTAATAATATTTTAACTATATAGAAATATATTAATTAAAAAATTAAGAAATTTTATTCTTATATTTATATAAGAATTTTTTTAGAATGTTATTCTTATTAATATAGAATAACAACCTATATATATAATAATTTTTCTTTTATTTTCATTAATATAATTTTTTATTTTTTTTAAAAGCAAAAGTGGAATAGACACCATATATTTTATTATTATTAATCTGGTTCAATGGCTCAACCGGGAAAGAACCAGTAAGAGAACCCGATATCCTTACCTTATACAAAATGAAGATACAATAGGTCCAAGGAAGAAGTACCCTACCATTTGACAGAAAAAAGGAGACAACCTATGATGGATACATGTTAGTTTGTCAATTATGCTGAATAAATATCTGTAATCGATTAGAAATGGAATGCCTCAAAACTTCAGTAATCATCACATTCACATATAGATAATATGTTATGCTACTTGAAAGTACCTTGCTTATGTCATCCCACTAATGGAAACACCAGCTTCTATACCTGTAGATATCAAGTCAAAGTTTGATCCAAATTGATCAGATTTTGGAAGTCATGATTGTTATTAATGAACTCATCCAGACTGAAGGATTCAAAATTGACCCCATTGCAACCCATGTTCGAAAGGTAATCCGCCACTTTGTTACCTTCCTAGAGTGTGTGTGAGATATTTGCCGGAGGAATTGACACAGTCAAGGGCGATGGATCCAATGAAGGATAGTCCAACCTTGCAACCAATTAGCAACACAATGAAATAACACAATACAACACTTATTTCAACAAGATTTTCATTAACATGCCTAGCTGTAAGGCCTTCCGAGATAGGGCCAATTACAATAAGAAACAATTCTGCAAGATCAACAAGATCCAAGTCCAACTCCATCTAGTTCAGTTCTGAAACAAATCAGCAACTGATGGAAACCCTAAGGCAGATCTGAACTTGAGCTTGCAAGCCTCCAAGAAATCTCCTTGTCTCCAAGCAAGAAAACCACTAGCTTTGTTGATACAAACTATCAGAAATCAATCTGATCTGCTAGATCTCACAGGATCTTTTCAACAACTTCACTTATCTCTTTCTCTACCTCTCTGTCCTCTAAACAACTACCCAAACACTCCTTAAATACCAATCTTCAGCCACAAGTTGGTTGAAAGAAACAATTAACTCCTACAACAAATATTAATTGCAACAACAGTCGGCTGTCAAACAGCCTTACAATTATTCAATTCTCCATGTCAGCCTCTAGATCTACCTAGGAGAATGTAACAACAGATACCAATAATAAATGCACCAAGTCAACCCAAAAAATCTTCAAGAACTCCATTAATAAGCCAAAGTACTGAGCACCAGACCAAGCAACATCGAGCAACACAGGCATTGCCAAGCACCAAAAGCTTCACCAAGTTCCTTCAACAATCGAGCTCCCTTCAATAACTGAGACCATCGGTTAAAGATGCAACCAAGTACCAAAAAACCAAAACAACACACCTCCATGCAGATTCACCGACTACCCTAGAATGCCCCTGCATCAGAGACCCCAAGTTTGAAAAGATGTTCCCATAGGCTAGAAGAACATCTTCCAGGATTCAGCACATAAACCCCGAACTGGTTCTTCACATACATGTCCTCCAACGTTTTATCTTGCATACTCTTCCACTTCAATTTCCTCTGTCTCTTCAAGTCTCTCCTTGATAACACACAGGCTTGTTCTTCACATTGATCATTCATACCTTCAGGATCTACCAACTCAATTCGGCTACCAATACTTAGACTTCTCCTACCGAGTGTTGTATCCATCAAAGGCATCAGGGAAAACTTCCCGTCATCCTTCTCAATAGTAAATACATTCTTTAAAAAATCATACATAGCTCTGTAATCATATTGTCAAGGTCTACCAAGCAATATATCACAACTATTCATTCCAACAATGTCACATAACACAATATCCTTATACTGGCCAATCTGAACATCAACAAAGCATTGTTCTCTTACTTCTAGAGCATGAACATCTTGTAACCAGACAATCCTATAAGGATAAGGACATTTCATTCTTTTCAACCCATGTTTCTGAACCATGTCCTCAACAACAAGGTTATCAGTACTACCACTGTCAACAACTACATCACAAATTTTACCTCCATACTTGCACCAAGTCCTGAACAAGTTACTCCTCTGACAAGGTTCCTCCTTTGTACCAATCAATGTTCACCAAACCAGAAAGTTCTCAGATTCAGGTTCATTTTGAATGTACTCATTTACCATAGCATTCTGTTAGTCACCATACTTCTTCTATGTACACTCAAAAGAACGGTGTCCTTCTTCACCACAGTTATAGAAAGTACCCTTAAAGATAACTCTACCTATCTTCTTCCTCTATTCCATAGGTTTCTATTCATCTTCTACAGTCGGTTTATCCTTCACCAAGTGATCATTCTTTTCCTTTCCTCAGAAATTACTATTATGTCTCCTTTTCAACTTATCTTCTACCTTCAGAGCATACTGATAAGCATCTTCAACATAATCAATCTTCAACATACCAAGCTCATCCTAGATATTGAATCTCAAACCATTAATACACCAAGCTACCTTTTCCTTACCAAGTTCTCTGTGTCCAGACCGAATAGTAATTTTGTAGAACTCCTTGGTATAATCTTCAATAGACAAATCTTTCTGCTTCAGATTTTGTAACTTCTTAAACAAGTCAAGCTCATAGTCAGCAGGTTTGAACTTAGCTTTCAATTTAGTCACCATCAACCTCCACCGATTGATCTTCATTTCACCTTTATCCTTTCTATCTCTTTGTAATTCTTTCCACCAAAGAGTAGCATGTCCTTTCAACTTAGTATGTGCCAATCTTACTCGAAGAGGATCTTCAATTTCTTCAAGCTCAAATAAGTCTTCAAGTTCACCAATCCAATCAATCAAATCCTCGTGCTTCAAAGTACCAGAGAAAGTAGAAACTTCCATTCGGTAACTATTACTTAACCGAGCTCCAGATCTATGCAACCGACCAGTTCTATCTTCACTAGATTTGTCTCTCCATTCATCACGAGTAGATCTAGTAGCTTCAAATTCTTCAATAGATTCTTCAAAACCATCCTCAGTACCAACATTCTGAGGTATACCAGTAATAGCTCTCATGATCTGAGTGACCATGTTCATCAACTCCATCTCAGATCTGAAATCTGATTTCACCTTCTCTGTAATCTTTGATTCCATAGGATCACAGAGATCTGCAATCGCTTTAGGGTCCAATATTCTCAGAGGCATCCTTAAAGATAAGAAAAACCCAAAGCATCAAAACCCTACACCGACCACCTTGTGACAATCTCCAAGTTGTATGCAAGTTAGATCAGCTTGCTACCTTGCATGAACAACTAGGTCAAAATTCCACAAGTTTAGTGCCACAGATTTGCAACTAAGATCATATGATCCCTTCGCCAATAAGGTCAATTTTGTAATATCAACCTTCGCACAAGATCTAAAGGTTAGGGCCAATTATAATCAGAAACAATTATGCAAGATCAACAAAATCCAAGTCCAACTCTAGCTAGTCTAGTTCTGAAACAAATCAGCAACTGATGGAAACCCTAAGGCAGATCTGAACCTAAGCTCACAAGCCTCCAAGCAATCTCCTTGTCTCCAGGAAAGAAAACCACTAGCTCTGCTAATACAAACTATCAGAAATCAATCTGATCTGCTAGATCTCACAGGATCTTTTCCACAACTTCACTTATCTCTTTCTCTACCTCTCTTCCCTCTAAAAAACTACCCAAACACTCCTTAAATACTAATCTTCAGCCACAAGTCAGCTAGAAGAAACAATTAACTCCTATAATAAATATTAAATGCAACAACAGTCAACTCTCAAATAGTGTTACAATTATTTAATTCTCCATGTCAGCTTCTAGATCTACCTAGGAGAATGTAACAACAGATACCAATAATAAATGCACCAAGTTGGCCCAACAAATCTTCAAGAACTCCATCGGTAAGCCTAACTACCAAGCAACAATGAAACAATTGAGCACCCCAAACCAAGCAACATCGAACAACACAGGCATTACCGAGCACCAGAAGCTTCACCAAGTTCCTTCAGTGACCGAGCTCCCTTCAATAACCAAGACCATCGGTTAAAGTTGCAACCGAGTACCACAGAACCAAAATAACAAACCTCCATGAAAATTCACCAAGTACCCTAGAATGCTCCTGCATTAGGAATCCATTTGAACGATGCTCTATCAATTGACCTTTTAACTGAGCAGTGATGGGACCATCCAATCAGTGTATGGATACCTTTCCAATCATGAATGATAGAGATATCCCAAGTGGAGAAGATTAAATGTGTCATGGTTTTACTATGACTATTATTGACCACTTCTAAGATTGCCTTTTCTATCCTGAGAAGGACATTATCTATGGAAGAGGATTGATGATGGAAAATCATTTTGTTTCATTCCCACCAAATAGCCCAAACTACTAAGGCTGGGCTACATTTCCAAATAATGCAAAAAGAACATTTGAGTATAGAAGAGGCCATGACTAAAAAAGATCCCATAAGCTATTTGGAAGGGGCCTGAAAAAATGGATCTTTTTGAGAACAAACATCCATCACTCAAATGCAAACAAGCACTTCACAAAGAGGTGATCAACATCTTCAGAGACTTGCGCACATAACACACAATTAAAGGGTTGGGAAATCTAAAGTTTGACCAATCGATCACTTGTTAAGGGCCTTTTTTTAAAGCAAGCCACGCAAAGCAACCAGCTTTAGGTAGCACATTGTGGTTCCAACATAGGGAAAAATCCCAAGAGGGGGTCTTAGTTGATTCCTACTGCTGAAGAAGTTGATAACCATCTTTAATAGTATACTTACCATCTTTACTAGGAGCCCAAAATAATTTATCTTCTTTCTCAGATAGAAATTATTTTTTATCTGCAAGCATCTTGGAGAAAGTTTCTTTATCTTGAGGTGATAGGGGAAAATCGTAAGGGTCTTTCCAAAATACTTTCCTAGATAAAATACAAACAATAGATACATAGTCCACAATGTGGCTGCCCCAAATATGCTCTAAAGTGAAAACAATGTCCTGTGATTGAATGTATTTGTGAAGAGGAGGAGAACCATTCCAAGAATCCCTCCATAATTTACCAGTGAAACCGTTATTTACTTCCCAAGATACATACTTCTGAACAATATCCCTAGAAGCAACCATGAAATCCCAAATGGTGGAACCTTTAGGAGGATCTAACATAGAAAAGACTCATGATGGGCAGTTGTTATCCAGGTATTTTTGCTGCATAATAAGGCACCATTTATTTGTAGGTTTAGAGTACATTTTCCAAACTAACTTTCCCTCAAATGCAAGATTGTGCTTTGCCAAATCATGAATACCCGCACACCCAAGAGATTTTGCTTAAGCCATATCATGAAGAGAAATGAGTGGGATTTTTTTCTCCCCATTCATATTTCCTGACCATAGGAATTCTCTTATTAATTTTTGAATCTGTTGAAGCACAGATGAAGGAGCCTTTAACACTAAAAGGTAATAATTTGGGATAGCAAACAAAACAATTTTTACAAGAAGTATTCTCCTCGCCAGTGAGAGCCATCTAGCTTTCCACAACATAATTCTACATTTAATCCTCTCAATAATAGGAGTCCAATAGCTGATTTTGTTGGCCCCCATAAAGAATGGGATACCAAGGTAAACAGATGGTAAGATATCAATTGAAAATCCCAAGACATTGACAATTTTATTGGAGATAATGGGATTGGTATTGAAAAGGTATATTTTTTACTTTTGGGCATTGATTTTTTGACATGAGGCTAAGGTATACATATCCAATGTATGTTTGATCTATATAGCTTCCTTAACATTAGATGCCCCAAAAAGTAAAGTATCATCCGCAAATAAAGAGTGAGTAACTGAGATGTCAGTACCTTCAATTTGAACACCTCTCCAAAGAGCAAGGTTATGCTTCTTATGTATGGATTTGCTAAAAGCTTCAACTATTAAGATGAATAAGCTTGGCGATAAAGGGTCACCTTGATGAACTCCTTGCGTGGAAGGAAAGAACCTTGCTGGCACTCCATTAATCAGCACTGAAAACCATGCACCATAAATACATGCCTTAACCCATTTGCACCAATTTTTAGAGAAACCAAATTTTCTCAATACCTTAAATAAGAACTCCCAACAAACTCTGTCATATGCTTTCATCATGTCGAGTTTGATAATGAAATTAGCTAACTTATTGGAATTAATGTTGGCAAAACGGTCAGGGCTCCCCTCGAGATTCGTGACATGGTTTAATAGCCTCCTGTGTCTTCTATAAGTCTAGTGGTTGTTTCACACATTAACAAGTCGATCTTTTGGTGCAACGACAACTACTACTTGTAATAAGTGGTATCAGAGCTTGGTCATAGGTTTGAATCCCCTTGGGTAATGCTAAGGAGGAGATTGTTGGCAAAATGGTCAGCACTCCCCTCAGGATTCGTGACATGGTTTAATAGCCTCCTATGTCTTCTATAAGTCTAGTGGTTGTATTGGGCATTAACAGGTCGATCTTTTGGTGCAATGGCAACTACTGCTTGTAACAATTAATTGAGTGAAGAAATTCATGAGCTACCAAAGCACCCTCCATTGTTTCCTGGCCAGGAACAAAACCCCCTTGATCTTGGGATATAAGAAGAGGAATAATGCATTGCATCCTTAAGTAAATAACTTTTGTAATCATCTTACAAATTGTATTGCATAAAGATATCGGATGAAACTTTGCAAAGGTCTTGGGGATGTAACCTTAGGAATGATAGCTATGTTGGTTGTGTTAAAAGATCTTAACATGGACTTGCATTTTCTGGATTCTTCAACAGCAGCCAATAAATCCCAACAAATAATGTCCCAACAAACCTAAAAAAACAAAGCAGTGTAACCATCAGGGCCAAGAGCTTTATCTGGTGGGAATGAAAAGACAACTGTACGAAGTTCATGAAGAGTAAGAGGAGCCATTAACAAAACATTTTGTTGATCAATTTTAATTAATGGAATAGCATCCAAAAGATCTTCCATTGGAGGCCCCCCCAACCCAGAAATAATTGATGGGGCAAGTAAATTCCTAAAAAACTGAACTCCTTCCTTTTGAATCTCCTGTGCATTTGTGATAACATGCCTGGAATGTCCATTATTGATGATGAAAATATGACTGGCTGCTCTCATTTTGTTTAGCTGATGCATGGAAAAAAATTATGTTTTTGTCTCCCTCTTGTAGCCATAATTTTTTGGACTTTTGTCTCCAGTACTCCTCTTCTCTGCTACATAACTCTTCCCATTCCCCAAGTAAAATTTTTTGTTTGTCATAAGTGTTGTTATCCATCCCATGGGTAATAACCTGACCATATATATCTACCAACTGTTGTTTAACTAGATCCTTTTGTTTAAAGATATTCTTGAATTCCATCTCATTCCACTTCTTAATCAACTTTTTAAGATGTTTCAATTTCATAGCAAATCTATGCATGTTAGAACCTTCAAAAAATGGAGCTTCAACCCACCACTGTTTGATAAGGGGGATAAATTTAGGGTGACGGATCCACATTCTTTCAAATTTGAAGGAAGGATGATGCTTGAATTCATGAGAGGACATCTGATTTTCAAGTGTAAGAGTTATAAGAAAGTGATCCGAACCCGGAATAGATAAAATTTGTGATTTGAAAGAGTAGTTTTTGAGCTTCCAATCTTGAACAATGAGAAACCTATCCAATCTAACTGCAATCTAAGTGAAGTTGGCTCTTTTGTTATTCCAAGTAAAGGAACCATTGTCAGGTTCAATATCTATGAGATTGTTGTTTTTTACAAAATCTAAAAAATCCTGAATTGTCTTCAAAGATGGACATATACCCCCATTCTTTTCTGTGGACTTAAGGATGGCATTGAAATCTCCACCCAAAATACTCAAGTGATCCTCTTGTAGCTGAATAACATGAGTAAGGTGTTGATACCGAGAATTTTAATCAAGATGACAGGGAAGTATACTATATATTTATCATACTTTATAAATTTCCTTTGAGTAAAAATAAAAATAAATGAAAATGCATCTTATGTTTGTCATTTACTAGGTTAATTAATGCATAGTCATTTGAAATAAATAATAGTTTATTTTTAAAAATGAATGAAAATAAAATAGGTAGGGCAAAAAGGCAGCGATCGGGAGTTGAACACTCAACCTCTCAAGCTGGCTTTTTTTCCTACCTAGCTACCCGACCTACCCTAATTAATTGACCTATGTTATTCCTTGAGAATATTGGTAGGAATAAACATATAAATATAAGAGAATTGTATTTCTTTTAAAGTAAAATTAATATTATTTATTGGGGAGATTTTTTACATGTTATAATCACTTTTTCCTGATTTGTATTTACCCTAAAAAAATTTTGATGTAGTGAATTCATTATTTGATATGTGTAAATTTATTTATTTTGTAAACCTAATTTCTTACCTTCCTCATTTTCATGTTTTCATGTATTGTTAACATTAATTTTTAGGGTGTTAGTAATTCCATTTTACTATTCTTTAGATAATCTTTTATATGTATGTTATTAGGGTTACTTTTATAAGGTTAAAATTTTATGTTTCTCTAATCATACACAATTTTATAATTATCTTATCATTTTATATTTGATACATCTATTAAGGTAATTATTTTATAATTTTAATGTATTAACCCTTAAGTGAATATATTTCATCTTTAGGGTTAAATACATTTTTCATTAAGTGGACTATATTCTTAAATAAAAGCATTATGTTTTATTTTGAAATAGAAGGATAGCTATAAACATAATGACTTTATTTGTTTCATTATATAAATCTCGCATGATTTAATTATTATCGTTAGAATATAATTAAATTCCCTTTTTCATTTTATTTGTTTATTTATGATATTTATTTTCAACTAATTATTAATAAATAAAAGATAAGTTTTTAGGATTAATGTATTTCATATATAATGATTTGCCTTATTAAGTTTGAGATAAATTAATATTGGATATTTTGTGTGTGCAGGAAATTAAAAGCTAAACTATTATGCACATCACACCGAAATTATTTAAGAGATTTTTCTGAACAAACCATTGTTATAGTTTGTTGTGAACATTTTTAAGAGATTTTTCTGAACAAACCATTGTTATAGTTTGTTGTGAACATTTTTTAGGGTTAATTATATGATTACGTCCTGTGAAAGGGCATGTCCTTTCATAGGAGACTATTGAAAATCATATTTATAATCAGTCAAATTGTAAAACATACAGGGGAATTCTATCACGACATAAAAATTGAAATTACATTCTAAAATATTGGGAGAACCTGGCTAATGCTTATGCTTTGGAATTGGATTGAAATTATTGGATCAGTTTATTGAGATCAAGTGGTTTTTGAAGTTTAATTACAGAGTTCACCGGTAACATCTATTCCTTTGTGTTATTTTGGGTTTGATGCTTTGGATAAAGTATATTTGCTTTCTTAGAGATTATTATATTGCAATTATAAATAAGAATTGTAGAGCTATGTCAGATTAGTTTTCCATTGTGTATGGCTAAGCATGCCTTTTGAATAATATAGACTTCAATTGGTCTGTCCTCTAGAAATTAAAGTCTTTCTGAATAGTTGTCTTCCTGTTTCTGTTGTTAATTGATCAATCTCTAAAGTGATAGATTTATTTGAATCCGTCTCCAAAGTTATATTTTTAATTCAAGATATCATTTTGTCGTTAATAGATAAAACTGAATGAACTTTGACAGTAATCTTCAATTAAAGTAATCACACATAACATTCATTTCTGATCAAGAGTAGGCACTAGTCTTTATTTTAAGTATAGTTAATTTTTATTATCCTTTTATCATAGCAATTCTTTAGATTATTCTATTTATCTGTTTAGGAAAATTCATTAATTTTAGGTTTACCAGCCTTGTTTCGATTGAACCAAAATTGCAGAGGCACCTATTACAGTGCCTGTCAATTGGCCTCAAAATGACCAGCATTTTTGAGCCCCAACAAATTGGCAACTCTACTGGGAAAAGATTCAGTTACAGAATCACTGGTTGAGTTGTGAACACTCTACTGGGAGAACGATCCAGAATAATTGTTAAATTCCTCATAGGAAGTGAGGTGGCGACTCTAGAATATATTAATAAGCAAAGTTTATGTTAGGGCGAAGATTGCTAAAAAATAATTTAATTTTTGAATTGAAACCAAAGAAGAGAAATAAGAAATTAAAGAAAAAGATGTTGCATGTATCTCTTGAGAAGTGGCTTGACAAGGATGATCATGAGCTTGCTTGTGAACAGTTTCCTAGTCCTAACCGTCAAAGGGATGAAGGAAATATAAATCCTTTGCAATCAAACATAAATCAATGCAATCACCAAAATGTGGAAGAAGATGATGAAGTTGACATTCGGATGCAAAAAACAATCCGAGTTTGCTGAACTTAACGAAGAATTTTAGAAAACAACCAGTTGATATCTTGAAACGCTTTGGGTTGCAGATTGATGATATTGTTACTCCTCCAGAAAGTGTAGGAGGATCTAAACAAATCAATGAGGGAGAAAGGGTTGATCAAAATATCAGAGCATTGAAGTATACCCCTCCTCACAGAAAAAATAGTAATAATGCTATTCAAAATGATTTAAATGACCTTGTGTTGCAAATGAGCAAGCAGGTGAGAGACACAGAGGATTTCAATAAACCATTCAAAATCTTTAATAATCCAATATGCAATTTGAATAACAATAAAGAAAGTGATGAAAGTTCTCATAATAGTCAAAACAGTGGGGGAAGAAAAAATCACCAAAATAATGAACGTTATTTGAATGATGTGCATAGAAAGTTTATGCCTAATAAAAATGTTTATAGTTTATTCAATAAAGATGAAAATAATTATTTCTGGCATGGGAATGACCATTTTGGTCATAATCTTAATGATGCTGATCAAATTCAATGTGAAACACGTTATGATAATATTCAAGGAAGAAAAAATACAAATGAAGAAATGGGGGAGAATAAGGATTACCAATGTAAGCGAGTTAATCAAAAGATTTATGAACAATGAGGAAATAACGTTCATTATCTAAACCCTTTACCACGTGAGCAGTAGGCTATTGACACACTCCCTCCAACCAGCAGTTTATGTGATATGAACATTCACAATGAAAAAGTTAAAAGCATACTTGATACATTTATGGATACATGTAATGTGTATTATGAAGACAGTTTAAAGAATATGTGTGGTAAGAAATTTTATAATCATCACTCTGCACTGGCAGAAGATATGTGCCAACCGGCGCATTATGGGGAGGAATGTGCCCTAAGAAATAATATACGTGGTGAAAACTCCAACGCTTAACGATATATTGATTCCAGGCACCTTCAGATATGTGATAATTTACAAGGTGCACATTATAAGAACGTGCAGCCAGGCAAAGAGAGATACCAACCTGCACGGAAATGGAATTGCGAAGAACAATTCATTAATAATGGTTGTCAAATTGCGCAGGAAGATTATGATAATAATATCCAAATTCAGCAGTTCGAGAACACACGCCATCATAAGTCATGTGAAAAACTACGTGATCCATATAATACATATTATGGATTAAATGAAAGGCAGCAAACTCAGCTAAATATATGTCCTCAATTAGGTAAAAAGGAAGAATGTGTTGATGAGAGTATTTTAACTGATAATATGCAGCAAAGAAATGGTTTATATCATCCAGACTTGTGTGAGGAGCCCCATACCTTCATATTTGCGCAGGAAGTGGATAGAAACTTCAATAAAAATATTCATGTTTTAAGAAATCAGCAAATGGATAAAAATGTGCAGCATAGTAAATCGGCGTATGGACAAGAGGAATGCATTAATACAAGTATTGGAAATCAGCAAATAGAAAGCGGATGTTATCAAAGTTTTAGTCTGTTCAATAAAAAACGTGAGCAGCCTACTGATGGAAATTGCAATGATAATGTTGTATGTCAACAACAAAGTAAGAACAATATACTTGCGCAGGATAACAATAAGAACTTTCAATCACATCATGAGCAGCGTAATATCAGCAATTACGCGCAAGGGAAGAAGGAAATTGAAAAAAGGCAGCGTGAATACTCATGTGAGGAAAATGTATTAAACGCTCCCTGTAATCAACAAAAAGATAATCACCAGAATATGGATTATTGCCAGCACGCTGGAGTCTATGCGCAGCATGCTGTAGAACCTGTACAACCAGAGGAATTTGCAAAAAATATTAAATCATGTCAATACACTGATAAAATATATTATCACGCACCAAGAAGAGGTATTAATATGGATAATAGTGTTCATAACCAGCATATTAACGTTGGAAATAGAGCTGGAAAGATGTATTGTCAAGGATATGAATTGGGTTCTGAAATTGACCGCCAACAGTATGATTTTCATAAAACTAAAACACGGTCTGGTGAGGAATGTGCATTGGGAAATAATATTGTGAATCACAACATAAATTGTGAATTGCAGGAAACTATTCCTACACACCCCCCAGTTTGTGGTTTGTATGATAAAAATATTCACAATGAAAAATATAACGGCAAATTTGATGGGTTGCTGAATACACGTGATGTGCATCATGAAGACAGGTTCAAAAATAGGCATCCTGAGTAGTTTCATAATCCCAAAATTGCGCAGAAGGAAGGTAATATTAATATAGATCAAAGTGATAATGCTCAAGGAAAACTAAGCATTTGCCAAAATAGTGGTATTTATAATCATAATCGAAATGATAATGTGTATTATCATCAGCAAATGCACCAACCTGGAGGCTCATTTGAGTATCAGCATGGTATGACTTATACGAAAAATATTACCCAGTTAAACAATATCCATCCATTTGCACAGAAGAAGGATCATATAAAAAGGAATATTGACAATGAAGTTAAAGATAATAGCAATTTCTATGAGCAGAAAAACGGTAATATGTATTATCAAAACCAAGTCCAACAGCCAGGAAATTTGTTTGAGTGGCCATATGTGAAAGAAAATGATGAATATAGTAAAATTAATTATGGTAATTTTGGAAATATGAAAGAAAATGTTTATCCTCAACACAGTAACTATTTTGGAAGTATTAATGCTAAAAGAAATGAAATACATAACGGATATATTGAAGATGAAAATCAATATAATCGCGAACACAACACCGAACAATATGCATATCCAGGGAACCATGCACAGAATCATGGTGAGGCACAAATTTTTAACCCTCCTGTTGATAATATAAGCAGAGCTTACACACAGGGACAAGGGCAAACTCATTATGGTAATGTTCAGCCAGGAAGATATCATGCGCAGCAAAATCAGAATTTAATACATGCAGATGGCTATAGTATGAGTGAAAATAGGCAACCTGAAAACTTTGCACAAACACAATATCAACAGTATCAAGAAAGGATACCAAATCAGAATCCTCACAGTGGTCAAATGGAAAACCAGGGGCAAAGAGGTGACTTTGTTCCCCAAAATCAATGTTTTCAGAATAATGATAATAGGAATCCTCTTGATACCAGATTTCATGAAGTTAACGAAAGGTATAAACCATTAGACTTTTCAAATGTGATGTGTTGTCCTGATCCGATACCTAACAAATTAAAAGCTGCCATTCCTAAGTTTATTGGGGATGGATCTCAAATAGCAGAACAACATGCTATTAATGTGAAAAATATTGTTTATGAATACGACATTACTCATGAAGATGTGCGTATGAAGATGCTTGTTCTCTCACTCAAGGATGGAGCAGATGAGTGGTACAGAAACTTGCCAGATAGATCCATCACTAGTTGGTAGAATTTTGTTGACCAGTTTATTGAAGAATTTGAGGATTACAGGGATCCATCATTTGCAACTCATGAATTAACAACCATGAAGAAAAATGTCAATGAAACAGTTAGAGAATTCAATAAAAGATTTAACAGGGTATTAAACAAGATCCCAAAGGACATTTGCCCTGTTGACTCTTTTCTGATTACCTTCTACCTGAAAGCTTTTGATGTTAAGATGAATTATGAGATAAGATCTCATAACCCAACAACCTTGCAACAGGCTTTCAAAACCACTCTAAATATTGAAAACAATAGAATAGCTGCCGGAAGGATTGATAAGAGAAATGATCCTAAGCTTTTTGACCCCACTACCCCGAAGAAGAACAATGATAATGATAAAATGGATGAATTAGCGAGTCTGATGAAGAATTTGCAACCAAATAAAGGTAATTTTCAAGCGGGAAGACAAGACAAAAATTTCAACAGAAATGATAGGTATAGGCTACAAGATATGCCTTACCACACTGAATGGAAAGACGGAAAGCCTTTAAAGAAATAGATAGATACTCCAGATCCTCTCAAGAAGAATAACCATTTTTTAGGGGATGAGATGTGGTGTGAAATATGTAAAATGCCTCACCCATAGGATCAATGTCTTATAGCACAACAGATCCTGGAAGGGGAAAGCCAGGAGTATGCAGAGAGGCCTGTGATAAACGCTCTTTCATCCACACCCTTTTGGTCAGGAGATAGTGATGATTCAGATGGAGAATATGTGCCAGACGAAAGCTACAGGAGGTTGGGATACCAACAAGAGCAGCAAGTATTCTCAGATGATGATAGGGGTCCAGTTATTAGAAGGACAACAAAAGAAGAAAGAGAGGCTTACACAGTAGCAGCAATGGAACAAGTGCTTAGAAAATATCAGTTAAGGAATAGAAATGTGAACTCAGGCAATGAACAAGCAGCGGGGATGTACAAGATGTCAAACAAGAACACTGAGATAAAGAGGTCGAAGACAGATGTCCCTAGAGTGCAAATTGATCAAACATCGAAGATAAGTAAACCTGTGGATAAACAAAACAACAGTAAGGAAATTTCAAATTGTACTTCATTTATGTCTCAAGCTTTATCTCAGGTGAAACTTTCTATACCTCTAATGGAAATAGTTAAATTAACTGATTGCAGGAATGAAATGGTCAAGTTAATAAATGTTGTTAAAAAAGATGCAAAGGAACAAAAAGATAATGAAGAATTACCAGTTATTTACCTAAGAACTTCTATTAATGAAGATGCTGCTAAAGTAGATCCTTTCTTTCTAACTTTATTGATAAACAATAAATTGGTTAAAAATTATATGTTAGACTCTGGGCAGCAGTTAATATTATGCCTCATGGGGTAATGAAAGAATTAGGAATGAATGTAGATACTACTTATGGAAAGTATTATGCTATGGACAATAGATCGGTTATAGTTATCAGAATAATGAAAAATGTAGAATTTAAGTTTCCTACATGTCCTAAAAAATCTTATAAAATAGATATTACTGTTGTAGAAGTACCACCTAGTTATGGAATGTTATTATCTAGACAGTGGTCTAACTTGGTAGGTGGAAATATTCAGTTAGATCTATCTTATGCTTCTATCCCAGTGAATGATAGGGTTGTAAGGATCGATAGAGAACCAAGATCTACCTACATCATTGAAGACATTGATCCAAGCCAGGTTACACACTTCTGCCACATTGACATGGAGAATTTCCAAGTAAGAATTCACAAGAACTTTATTGAAAATACTAGTCCTATTGAAATATGTGCTAAGGAAAACAATGATCTCATGTGGAAAATATTTTTTGATGGATCATGTAGTAAAAATGGTAATGGAGCAGGTGTAGTATTTGTGTCCCCAAATGGAAAATCTTTTAAGTATTCTTTCTTGTTAGCATTTGAATGTACTAATAATACCGCAAAAGACGAAGCACTCTTACTAGGTCTCAAAATAGCAGGTAAGCATGGTATCAAAATTCTTTCTGTTTATGGTGATTCTGAATTAATTGTATCTCAGATTAGGGATAATTTTATTACTAAGAATCACATCCTAAAAAGGTACAAAAGTGAAGTGTGGGATTCTATAGAAGTTTTTGATGCTTTTTCGATAACATGGATAGATAGATCTGAGAATATTATTGCTGATTTCATGGCTAACCTAGCAGTTAAGCATAATGATATCCCATGTGAAGATATTGTGCAGATAGAGATCAAACCAAGGCCATCAATACCTGATAACGTTCATAATTGGCAAGTCTTTGATAGTGATAGAGACATCATAAAGTTTCTTGCATGTGAGGAAAGGTACGAAGATCAATTCATTGATTTAAAGACTTATGTTGAAACAATAGATGAAAATGATACTTTATTTGGAAAAGATATAATTCAGCTTAAAACTAATAAAATTCCTAAGGGACTTGTTACACTAGAGAAAATGTTTGATAGTAAAGATTCTAATGGTAATGTCAAATTGGAAAATGCTAATACAGAGGAAGTGGAAAAGATAAATTTAGGAAATGAACATGCTCCTAAAGAAATTTTCATTGGTAAAAAGTTGACTCTTAAAATTAGATCTAATATCATTAATTTGTTAAGAAAGTACAGACATGTGTTTTCCTGGTCATATGACGATCTCAAGGCTTATAGAGAAGACTTATTTCAACATGAGATACCCTTAAAACCTGATGCTAAACCTTTTAGACAAAGGCAGAGACCAATAAATCCAACCTTGGCTCCCAAAATGAAAGAGGAACTCATTAAGATGAGGGATGCTGGCATCACAAAGCTGATTAGGCACTCCACTTGGGTTTCAAACTTGGTTCCTGTTAGAAAAAAGAATGGAGATATTATGCTTTGTGTAGATTTCAGAAATCTAAATATATCTTCATTAAAAGAAAATTATGCACTACCAAACATGGAAGCATTATTGCAGAAAGTTACAGGAAATGAATTGTTATCTATGATGGATGGGTTCTTTGGGTATAACCAGGTTAAAGTGAAAGAGGAAGAACAATACAAAATAGCTTTCACTATGCCATGGGGTACGTATGTTTATGCAAGAATGCCATTTGGGCTTACAAATGCAGGAGCTACTTTTCAGAGGGCCATGGACGTTGCCTTTGAGGAATTCATTGATATTATTATGGTAATAAATTAGGACGACATCATAGCTTATTCCAAGAAAGCGGAAGATCATTGCAAACATCTAGAGGAAATCTTTAAAAGAGCTCTTGAATATGGAATATCCTTAAACCCAAAAAAGTGTCATTTTGGGGTAACCGAGGGTAAACTCCTTGGTCATATAGTTTCCAAGGAAGGAGTCAGAATAGATCCTGAGAGAATTGAAGCAATTGATAGGGTTCAGATCCCTAAAAATGTTAAAGGAATTCAATCTTTCCTTGGGCAAATCAACTTTGTAAGAAGGTTTGTCCCAAACTTCTCAGAAATCATAAAACCTATTGCAAAGATGTTAAAAAAAGGCGCGGTTATAAACTAGTCAGATGAGGCTTTACAAGCATTTTCCAATATTAAGAAAGCAATCAGGGAAGCTCCAGTCTTGAAATCTCCAGATTTCTCTAAGCCATTTCATTTGTTTTCCTTTGCTTCATTCCACACCATAGCAGCAGTCTTGTTACAGAAAAATGATGAAGGATATGAGCAACCAATAGCTTTCTTTAGTAAAACTCTCCAACCTTCTGAGCAGAGTTATGACATACATGAAAAACAAGCTTATGCATTAGTTAAGTCCGTGAAGTCATTTAGACCCTATCTAGTTGGGGCCAAAATTGTGGCTTATGTTCTGAATGCAGCAACTAAGGACATTTTAAGGCAATTAGAGGTTACAGGAAGAAGATGTCGATGGATAAATCAGATTCAAGAGTTCGACATTGAGATTCAAATCACTAAGTTAATCAAAGGAAAAGGATTGGCAAAGCTTATGGCTGAAACAAATTTAGATGCAGCACAAGTCAACCAAGTAGATTTAGAAGAAGCTGAGATGAGTATTGAGCATTGTCCATGGTATACAGACATAGTATATTTTCTAAAACACATGAAATGTCGAGAAGGTTTAAATGATAATCAGAAAAGAACTATAAAGTTACAAGCATCAAGATATGTGTTGATTCAAGGAGATCTATATTGGAAAAATAATGATGGTATTCTCCTATTTTGTCTAGACACCTATCAAGCCAAGTCAGTGATTAAAGATTTACACGATGGGGTGTGCGGTGGCCATTTTTTGGCTAAGACAACAGCTCACAAGATATTGAAAGCTGGGTATTACTGGCCTCATGTGTTCAGGGATTGCCATGATTATGTTAGAAAGTGTGAGTCCTGTCAGAAATTTTTTGGAAAATTGAAATACAATGGTGCTTTACCCCTTATTCCATTACAGACTGGGGAACCTTTCAAAATGTGGGGAATAGATTTTATCAGGGAAATTGCAGATGCTTCAAGTGGAGGTCACAGATGGATATTAGTTGCGACCGATTATTTTACAAAATGGGTTGAAGCTATATCTACAAGACAGGCGACAAGCAAAGTGGTTATTAAGTTTTTGACGAATAATATACTTACCAGATTTGGGGTACCTTGTAAAATTATTTGTCACAATGGTATGTGCTTCAGATCTAAAGAATTTTTAGAATTTTGTGAGAAATATGGTATAAATCTATCTTATTCATCTCCGTATCATCCTCAAGGGAATGGTCAGGCAGAATTGAGCAATAAGAACATACTGAAGATTATTAGAAGAATGCTGAGTAACAATAAAAGAGCTTGGGACTCTAAATTGAATCTAGCTATATGGGCAAACAAAGTTACAGTGAAGAGATCGATAGGTTTTTCTCCTTATGAGTTAGTTTATGGAAAACAAGCAAGATTACCATTGAATAACCTCTTACCAATATACAAATTTATTCAAGAAGAAGAGCTTGAGGACGTAAACTTTATGGAAGACAGACTGAGCCAGTTATCAGAGTTAGATGAGATGAGAAGAATAGCACAAGAAAAGAATATTCATCAACAAAAGCAGATTAAGACCTTGCATGATAAAAGAGCATCTGATAGACCTTTACGAGAAGGTGATTGGGTGTTGAAGTGGAATGCAAAAGACCAAGACAAAGGAAAACATGGTAAGTTCAAGGCATTGTGGTTAGGACCTTACATGGTGGTTTCAAAAGCGGGTGAGAATTCTTATTATTTATAGGGCACCGATGAAATCATTCAGGAGTTTCCTACCCATGGTCAATATTTGAAACCATTTTTCTCTTAAAAACAGGAAGTATTCCCTAACTTGTATGTAATTTTTATTTATTTTCTTTTATAGCATCATGTTTCTTTTCTTACTTTGGTCTGCTTTTCTAGAGATAGTTGGGATCTCGTTGCATCCAAATATGAACGCACGTCCCCAATAAGAGCCACTGTTGATACCGAGAATTTTAATTCCTAAAAAATCAAGACGACAGGGAAGTATACTATATATTTATCATACTTTATAAATTTCCTTTGATTAAAAATAAAAATAAATGAAAATGCATCTTATGTTTGTCATTTACTAGGTTAATTAATGCATAGTCATTTGAAATAAATAATAGTTTATTTTAAAAAATGAATGAAAATAAAATAGGTAGGGCAAAAAGGCAATGATCGGGAGTTGAACACTCAACCTCTCAAGCTAACCTTTTTTCCTACCTAGCTACCTGGCTTACCCTAACCAATTGACCTATGTTATTCCTTGAGAATATTGGTAGGAATAAACATATAAATATAAGAGAATTGTATTTCTTTTAAAGTAAAATTAATATTATTTATTGGGGAGATTTTTTACATGTTATAATCACTTTTTCCTGATTTGTATTTACCCTAAAAAAATTTTGATGTAGTGAATTCATTATTTGATATGTGTAAATTTATTTATTTTGTAAACCTAATTTCTTACATTCCTCATTTTCATGTTTTCACGTATTGTTAACATCTTTAATTTTTAGGGTGTTAGTAATTCCATTTTACTATTCTTTAGATAATCTTTTATATGTATGTTATTAGGGTTACTTTTATAAGGTTAAAATTTTAGGTTTCTCTAATCATACACAATTTTATAATTATCTTATCATTTTATATTTGATACATCTATTAAGGTAATTATTTTATAATTTTAATGTATTAACCCTTAAGTGAATATATTTCATCTTTAGGGTTAAATAAATTTTCATTAAGTGGACTATATTCTTAAATAAAAGCATTATGTTTTATTTTGAAATAGAAGGATAGCTATAAACATAATGACTTTATTTGTTTCATTATATAAATCCCGCATGATTTAATTATTATGGTTAGAATATAATTAAATTCCCTTTTTCATTTTATTTGTTTATTTATGATATTTATTTTCAACTAATTATTAATAAATAAAAGATAAGTTTTTAGGATTAATGTATTTCATATATAATGATTTACCTTATTAAGTTTGAGATAAATTAATATTGGATATTTTGTGTGTGCAGGAAATTAAAAGCTAAACTATTATGCACAGCACACCGAAATTATTTAAGAGATTTTTCTGAACAAACCATTGTTATAGTTTGTTGTGAACATTTTTTAGGGTTAATTATATGATTAGGTCCTGTGAAAGGGCATGTCCTTTCACAGGAGACTATTGAAAATCATATTTATAATCAGTCAAATTGTAAAACATACAGGGGAATTCTATCACGACATAAAAATTGAAATTACATTCTGAAATATTGGGAGAACCTGGCTAATGTTTATGCTCTAGAATTGGATTGAAATTATTGGATCAGTTTATTGAGATCAAGTGGTTTTTGAAGTTTAATTACAGAGTTCACCGGTAACATCCGTTCCTTTGTGTTATTTTGGGTTTGATGCTTTGGATAAAGTATATTTGCTTTCTTAGAGATTATTATATTGCAATTATAAATAGAAATTGTAGAGCTATGTCAGATTAGTTTTCCATTGTGTATGGCTAAGCATGCCTTTTGAATAATATAGAATTCAATTGGTCTGTCATCTGGAAATTAAAGTCTTTCTGAATAGTTGTCTTCCTGTTTCTGTTGTTAATTGATCAATCTCTAAAGTGATAGATTTATTTGAATCCGTCTCCAAAGTTATATTTTTAATTCAAGATATCATTTTGTCGTTAATAGATAAAACTGAATGAACTTTGACAGTAATCTTCAATTAAAGTAATCACACATAACTTTCATTTCTGATCAAAAGTAGGCACTGGTCTTTATTTTAAGTATAGTTAATTTTTATTATCCTTTTATCATAGCAATTCTTTAGATTATTCTATTTATCCATTTAGGAAAATTCATTAATTTTAGGTTTACCAGCCTTGGTTCGATTGAACCAAAATTGCAGAGGCACCTGTTACAGTGCCTGTCAATTGGCCTCAAAACGACCAGTATTTTTGAGCCCCAACATAAGGTCATTCCATAACTTAAGCTTATCATGTGTGGAGGTAGGACCATGCATATTAAACAAAGAAACAAATAGATCAAAGGAAATTATGTTAAGCATTTTCCAATTATACTCTTGCCCAAGAAGTTGACCTTGCACTGATCTTGGATCCCATAAAACTGCGAGCCCTCACGATGCACCTATGCCTGATCTATGGAAAGACTTCCACTGTGACCATTTACCAATTATTTTCTCATAATTTTCCTGAGATAGCTTAGTTTCTTGTAGTAAAATAATCTCTGCATTAATAGAATCAATTTCTATCTTGATTCTATTTCTTTTGTCAGTCTGACATTCCAAGAGGCGATTTTCATTGATGAAAAGGAGAACCTTTAGTCCTCCTTGTCGATCTCCTGGAAGGTGTGAACCTACCATCTAAAGTGGATTGAATACCGGCTGCAATCTCATCTTTAGTCTTAGATGCCTTCGGCTTTCTCCCCCATTTCTTAGGTGTCGTCTTAGCTTGTGATGACTAATTGGGAGTTTGAGCAATTGATAATACCAACTTATGATCATAAAAGCCAGATGGAGCAGGCTCGGTTGAATCACATATAGGATCATTGAGAACTCCTACATCCAAGTCATTCTGCTCAAGTAGATTACCCTGTTGAAGGGCATGATGAAATAAACCAATCTGAGCATCACCATCAAACTCTTCCAGCTGATTCTGAAGCGAACCAACAAACACATCATCCCCCACAAATAATTGCTGACCAGGCAAGAGCATCAAAGTGCCCTCATCAAATCTATGAAAATCTAAATTGTCTCCAGGAGTTGAATTGACAGTAGACTGCCATACAATTAAATCCTTTGTCCTGTTGTTTGATTAAATTAGGTCCTCTAGGAGGTGAGAAGTTGTTTGTAATCAACGAGTATTCCAAATTGTCCTTCTGCTTAATGGGAGAATGTAGTTCATCTACATCAAAAAAATCCTTCTTCTTCGGCTATTTCATAGATGAGCTTGGTTGCAATTTCAATAATTATCTGTTCAGTAGCTTTTCGAGCTTTTAATTCAGCTAAAACATGTTTGCTTAACACCTCCTCTAAGTTGGATACATTAGCTGGATAATCTTCAAACATCAATTTGTGAAAAATAAGATCTCTATTATCAATGGAATCAGCATTTACTCCTGTCCCAATGCGTCTCAAAATTGCAGGCTGATGAACTTTAGCTGAATGATGCATATAGTTGAATACATATCTCATACTGCAGAACAGATTACCAAATACTTTAAACCAATTCATGATAGTGTAAATATCTGGTGCAAACACTTGTTGCTGGTGGGTGAGAGGAAGCCCAATATGTGATGAAAAAGATACATCCATTCCAGGTTTGATCCTGGACGAACAAGCTTTTGGATCTGTACAAAAATCAGAACATAGAGCCACTTCTAATTGTGTGTCATCGTGGCACTGTGTATTAAAATGTCCTAATTTATGCTAATACTTGTGAACAATATCTTCGCCTTGGATAACAATTCTTTGTTGCCAGTGACCCCATTTTGATTTTAAATTGAGCGGATGTGGAAACACCTTTGAAGTATCGATGAGAATGCAAACTCTCACATCACGTTGGGGCTGTTCAAAAGGAATTAGATCATGTTTGATGAATATACCCACTTTATTTGCAATTATCTCAATGATAACAGGGTCCCTATATTCGAAAGGTAGCATAGGCAACTCTATCCAATGTGGAAAAAAATGACAGGTCTTAGGATCGGGGTTAAAATTAGGAGACCAAGCAATGGTCAACAAACCAGATCCCAAACAGAACCACCCTTTATTTTTATGAACTGTATCTCTACTCTCAACTGTCTTGAACAAAGCAATAAATAAATCTGATTGTGGCCCCATTTGAAAAATATTGTCAAGCCCATCCCAAGCGTCAAAAGCCCATTTCTTAATTTCTGGAAAAGATAAAACTTGGTTAGTAAACTTACCAATAAGGGATTTTTGCCGGAGGAATGTAATATGTTCTTGCAACATATCTTCTGGAAGACAAATATCAATTGAAGTTATAGACTCGTTGCCCAAGCTAGGATTTCCCATAGTCTGAGTGGAATGTTGAGGCTGCTGCAACTTTTTCTGCCAGATCTGAACCGACTTATTTGAAATGAAGGGTGCTCTTTTATGAACAACTGGAGGAATCTGAAAACCTTTCATCTCTGCATGCATTTCCTTTTCATGGTTGCAAGTATTGATGACCGACATACAGCCAATCGGGGGAGCAATCTGCACTGGAGAACCCGGAGGTGTCCCTTCACAAATGTCGAACACAGGCTGCTTCTTGCGTATCCCTGGGCGCCTAACTGTTTTATGCTTAATATTGGATCCTCGAGGATGCAGAGGGGGTCTATTTTGAGGATAGAGGTTTTCCCGCCCAATTCGAGATTTGAAAGTCCCTACATCCGAAGGGATCTGCTTGAAAATTTGATGATCCCTCCCATTTTGCAATTTGAAATTATCCGTCCAAGGTGTCAACTTAGGTTGTGTATGTGAAATATCCCGTCGCTTCACAGCTTGATCAGAAGATTCTCCAATTTCAAATGAAGAAATGCCTTGAAAATCCAGCGACTGTTGAGGGCATAAAAGGGGATCCGCGTTTTTGTTATTGGGGGGATGAGGCTCAACCTGGATTCCTTGATCCGACCCCTGTATCCCTACTAAGGTCCAGCTATGAAATCTGGGCACCATTTTATGAGACGGGTTCACTTTATCCGATCTGAAACCCTTGCCATTAGCCTGCCGCATTTCCTTTGACCGAATATGAAACCTAGGGTTTACAAAAAAAGGCTTGGCGGGCTGAACAATGTCTTTACTCCTGAAAATATTGATGACCGCCTGGGAATCATTACCATCAGAATGCCTTTTAACCCCATGATTGACGTTTTTCTGAGCAAATGTACATCTCTGAAAACGCTTGGAGCATTGAGATTGTGGCCGATGTCTTGCTGGTTCTACCACCGGAGGATGTCAAAAAATCTTTGACCAATCTGAAGAAGGATGTAAAGTTTGAGGTTTACCATAACCGAGCTGTAATCTACTACCATGGAAGCCCTGATCTGCACCAATCTTACCTCTGCTTCCTGCACCGATATATTCCCTGCTTTCTGCACCAAACTTACCCCTGCTCTCGCGCACGCTCGCCATTAATATAAAATTTTACATTTTATAAATCATTGATTTACATTAACCAAAAATTCAATTTACAATAACACAAAGATTACAACAGAATCATTTATTTTTATTAAATAATTTTTTTAATAAAAAATTACCCTTCAGAAGCTTCTCTTCCTCTGCAGAATCTTTCTCTATACAATCTCACTACTCTACGCATTTCCTTTGTACACCTCCCATTGCATTTTATTTTAGGTTGGAAATGGTTGTTATTACACCAACTATTGGATTTGCGTGGCGGCTTCGAAGGAATTTTTTAGTATTCCATTCAATGCATTTCCTGCAATCTTGCCATCCATGGGACAATATATTTTGAGGCATGATGTCAAAAATTCCAAGGGTTGTGCCTTTGCTTCCATATTTTGTTGGCATGTCTTCCACGACATTTGTAATTACAACATTTGATCTTAAATTATTTTATGCTTTGATGGATGCACATACAGGCTCCAAAGTTTAATTTTTTTGGTTAAGATAGAAGCGATTGTTGAAGAGGTTTGCAACCAAGCATTTTTTTTGTTTGAATTAAGATTTCATAAGAAAATGATCATTTTTCCAATATAACAAAGTTTATTTAGTGCACACAAACTTCCAACAACTTGAAATTAGATGGAGGGATGCTAAGTCAGAAACACACCAAAATTGGTAACCACACCAAAACAAACATAATTGTTTTTGGACAGTGTTAATTATTCATATGTTCAAGTGCTTCTACAACGTGTATGACTAGTAAGAAAATTTGTGAGCATAGATTCCGAAAATAGGGTTAAGCAGTTGAACTAATCTTCTAAGTTGTAAACAACCTACAATAGATCCTATTACTACATTAGGTACAACAAAATTCTTCTTCCTTCACCTCTTCTAACACTTAGCTAGGATAATTGTTGGCTTTTTCCACCAAGTGCGCTATCTTCTCTATTACCTCTCTTGGACTCTTGCCCACCAAAGACCATCCTCCTCCGCCAAAGGTTTTCTCTTCTTCTCCTCCAATTACTCTCTCTTCACTTGTCCTTCTTTGTGGAACCTTGTCCATTGCAAAATTGACCACCTATACTAATGCCCTACAACATCCCCATCACACTCTACATTCACTCAACACATACATGTAAATTTGCAATTGCACTCTTTTCTATTTTCAACTTTGTAAACAAAGGAAAATTGAACTCAACATTTCAAAATTTTACCTTATCCTCCTTTTCTGCCTCAACATCCACTACTACAACTCTCTTTGCTATTGTACTAAACAACTCATAAATTATTTCAATCTCCTCTCCGGACAACACACCATCCTCTTCCAATCCTTGACAAAATATTGGGCCCTCATTGATCTCTTCTTTCTGATCTACAGGTCCTCCTCCTTCATTTACCAAATTTTATTAATATAATAAGATTTGGGACTTTGGGTGCAAGTTTGATCAAGTTGGGTGCTTAGTTTTAGAGCCTAGTTTGTTGATCTTAGTATATATTCATGAAATCTTGTAAATCTGATTTGAAAGGGTTCTAAACTTTAATTTTAACCTTAGATCTTCTTGTGTGTGGCTACATTTGACAAAGTATTTAATGTGGAGTTTATTATAGATCTTATAAAGTTTTATTTTGTATTGACTCTCAATGCTAGTAATTCTTGATTTGAAAAAACTCATTTGAAAACTCTGTGAACAACAAGACAATGACTTCGAAATGACTTTGGAATGATGAGTACCTTCATTACAAGGTTTGTTCCATAAATAATTTTTAATATGGAACATAATAAATATAAATATATGTCTTGAGTCAAACATCATGATGATATCACCCTTTAATAAAGATCTTTCATTCAAAGGTCATGATGATATCACCATTGATTGAAGGTCCTTCATTTGAACGTATATATTCTTTTAAAGCTTTTTTGGAAATTTTGACCTCTCAGGTTTGCTCTTTTGTCCTATTTCACAACTTGGCACAATATTGTGGAATCGCTCATAAATTCATCTTAGCCTTGCAATTATTAGATTAATATATGAACTTGCTCAATACAACCATGAAATGGTTGGATTTGTCATTTTTCAACTGCTGTTGATTTCCACAATCAAAAGGTTGATCTTGTCCTCATGGACTTGACCTTTTCATTTCTAAAATTTAAATTCAAAATTAAGAAACTATCACCCTTTATTTTATTACCATGATTCAATTAAATATACATTTTATAAAATTTGATGAGCTATATATTTATGTTTTAAGGGATTCATTAGCATTCATCTTACATTTAGAATTTTATAAATTTTATCCCACCCTTGATCATTAAAGGATCAATCAATACTAACACACATGCATTTGGTGCACTCATAAATAGTAATGAATTCAGTTAAATTATTCTATGACCCGTGTCTATTATCTTCAAGCTTTTATATGCATTTCTTTGTGCTGACTTAGGAGGACATGTCTTCTTGTGAAATAGTGAAAGCCCTTCCAAGATAGTTCTAAATATTGTTAGTGTTTATACTTCATAAAAAAGTAGAGTACATGAAGATCATTTAGGTGAACAAAAGAATAGAATTATATAGTGCATGGGGTGAATTCTAGATGTAGATGATAGATTTGCAATTCTAAATTTGATTGAATTCCATAAACTTGATATTTGACAAAGCACATTTGTCCAATAAAAAATTTGAGACTATTTACTAACAAAAAGATTACAATTTTATAAAATATATCAGTCTAACTCCAATAACAAATCACAATTGTCATCGAAATTGAAGCTAAAAGATATTATTATAAGTAATATTATCATTTATCTATCAAAACTAATCTAGAATTATAAAATTACATTCAGCAAAATCACCCCTGCTAGATACTTTCTAGACGGCAAGAAAGTATACAATACAATGGATAAAAAATAAATTCATTGTGTTTCTCCATTTTCATTGCACAAAATAAATGAGCACATAAATGGGTTATTCCCCACAAAGTTGACAAATCTAGAGTTTTCTTTCGCCACCCAATAAGCTCACTTGACATAAAATTGCACTCTCTTTATATGGGACACCTCTAAAGATAAAAACTCTACTCTTGAGTATATCTAGATATTTATCCTACACCAATATGTGTATGTCACTAACAACGTATTTACGTGGCGGCATTGAAATAGCGTACGCACTATGGTGAAATCCTATAAGTATCCATTCCCATGTTACCCATTTCCATCAAACACTTTCACTTGTAAATAACTTTCTTGTAATACCTCTTGATCATCATTAGGAAACTTCTCCAAGTGATTCGAGAGCATACCCACATTCCTAAATCAAGAGCAAATCAAACGGTGATAGGGTGCTCCCATTTTAGCTCTATCTGAATGACTTTGTGAATAACTTTCTTGTAATAGTTTAGGTATATGTTGTTTAACTAACGTTTGACATGTGTACACCTTTCAAGACAGGTTAGCCCTTTACACTGATCACACATGTTACTATAATTAATATTATCATTTATCTATCAAAAATAATCTATAATTATCTAATTACATTTAGCAAAATCACCCCTTCTAGATACTTTCTAGAAGGCAAGAAAGTATACAATACAATGGATGAAAAACAAATTCATTGTGCTTCTCCATATTCATTGCACAGAATAAACTAGCAATCGCACTTTGGTGTGCAATGGGTACGCCGTAGTTATTTGCAAGGGGTGTTGATTTTTTTTTCTTGTTACTCATTAATTTATAATTACATTTAATCTTAGTTAATACAATTCTAACTTTTTTGAACAGAACCCTACTCTATTAAAATTTTATTCACCCAGGAAGCCATACAAACATTACTTTGTCCAAGGGATACAAAGGAACAAGTTATTATTTTAGAGTTTCGCTATATGCAATAAGTGATGTATAGAATAATATTTTTGAGTAAGATATGTTGGTGAGCATATAAAAAGTATGGAGATGATGGAAGCTTAAAGGAAAGTATATCTATTGTAGATGTGAGTTAAAAGTCATTGTTTCCTACATCATAAATATAAGGTTGTGTAACAGTTCTCAACATAGGAAGAATTACGTTCTTGTAAGGAAAATTTAACAGTTCCTAATACCTCTGAAATCTACTTTTCTTGTATTTAGGAAACCTAGAGCTTAATGTAAACTCCACCACCAACAAAACACATAGTAATTATATCCCTTGTTTTGGCAACCAATGAGTTTATTATTATGGTAATGTAATAGAAGGGATGCCTTCTAAAATCCCAATGGAAGGGGCCCTCAAAAGAGACGCAATGCGTCAAAGTTCTTGCCAATAGTTAGAAAGGAAGAAAAGTAGAGATATATAGATGAAAATGGAACTAAAAAGCAAGAGGGGATATGAAGAGACAATTAAAAGGGATAGAAAGATATTAATATTTAAATAATAATATTTATATTTTAAATTTAAATTTGTTATTTAATGATGATAGATAACTCATAATTGAATGAAATGTATCCTTAAGTCTAAAAAAAAAATAGATTGTGTGATGACACATCAAGACACGAATAAAACATGACTTAGAACATAGATATATGTCTCTCTTTTTTTTAGTTGTTTTGAAGACCTTGGCAAAAGCATAATGTTATGGCATCATATTTCATGATGTGACCTAGAAATATTAGTTATAAAAAGAGACTTGCTAAGTAATATATTGTAAAAAATTGAAAGACATTTAAAATTGAAGTACTATATATATACTCTTTAACAAAACTAATCAAAACTAATCTATAGTACATTTAGCAAAATCACCCCTTCTAGATACTTTCTAGAAGGCAAAAGAGCATACAATACAATGGATTAAAAACAAATTCATTGTGCTTCTCCATATTCATTGCACAGAATAAATGAACACGTAAATGGGTTATTAACCACAAAGTCGACAAATCTAGAGTTTTCTTTTACCGCCCAATAAGCTCACTTGACATAAAATTGCACTCTCTTTATATGGGACACCTCTAAAGATTAAAACTGTACTCTTGAGTATATCTAGATATTTATCCTACACCAATATGTGTATGTCACCGACAACGTATTTACGTGGCGGCATCGAAATAGCGTACGCACTATGGTGAAATCCTATAAGTATCCATTCCCACGTTACCCATTTCCATCAAACACTTTCACTTGTAAACTTCTCTTTCACTTCGTAGTCTTGATCAATTTTTGAAGTTCATAGTAATGGCGGACTCAAATGCACAGCAGCAGCAGGATCGTGGACTATTTGGGAAAAACAAAGAGGAAAATACGGCTCAGCAGCAGAACGAAGGAGGTCTGATGGAGAAGATTCCTGGACAGAAGAAAGAAGGGCAAGAGATTCCTTGTGAGAAACAAGAGAAGGGAGGTATGGTAGACACGATAAAGGAAAAACTTCCCGGACAGAAGAAACAAGACCAGTAGAAGAAGTTTATGTTTTATCTGTTATAGAAGAAAAAGACCAGCAGTAGCTTCTTTTTAGGTTTTATATAATATATGTTATGTTCAGATGCTTCTTAATGTGCACTGGGCACTATGTATTTGCGCTTATATGATATTACATAATAAGGGGACGTCTATGTTCTTGTAATGGTGGAGATATCGACTGGGCCATGCATTTGCAAATGTGGCCGTGGATATTGTTCTGCCCATTGTAATTTCATAAATTAAAAAGGTTTCCAAGTTTGAGAATTATATTTGTTTCAATCTGCGCTGAAAATCTCTGCAGTGTAAGTGATCATGGTTGAAACTGATCTTCTTCTTAAAATCTTAATCTTGGATTGCTTATGATTAGGAAGTTATAGCTAGATCTATTGGGCAACCCCTTTAATTTACAAAAGATAATGCATTATATTAGAAATGTGTGTAAATTATAGTCTATCTTTAAGTAAAATAAAAATTGTTCTAGTGTTACTGATCTTTTTTTTTTTTTTTTCAAATTGTGCCATAGAATAATATTATCTTGTAAGAATATGATATCTGAAGGAGAAGATGAATGTTCTTATAGGTGTTAGATTAAAATTTTACATTGACAAATATTTTGTAAATAAGATAAATTATTTTGAAATTAAAAAATAGATTTGAAATTTATATCTTATAAATCAATGATTTATGTTGCTTTCAATTTTTTATGATTTGCTTTCTATAATTGACAAAATAAAATAGTTATTTAAGTAAATTTACTTTGACAAAAATAAAGAAAGAAGACACATTTATATACACTTAGTAATGATGGTGTACACATTACTCGATAGATTCACACTAATAACTATATATTGATATTGCTTTCAAGATTAAACTATGTAGTTTTTGGAGTCAAACTCATTGACCCATGTTTCATGAGTAGTGATTCATAAGAACTCATCTCGCATGAGAATTAATGGAACACTTAGCACTCATTTCATCTAGGTGATGCTCATAGATGTGAAGCACTGAGACTTCTTGGGGAGGTCATCCATCCTAGTACTACTCTAGATTGAGCGCACTTAAGCTTTATGTACACATAATTGTAATAAAAAAAATGTGTACATAAAGGTTGATTTAATATTTTTTTCTCGAATAAATGTGTAAAACTAAAATTCTATCATGTCTTATATTATATTTTAATAATATCTTAAATACATATATAAATTTATATATAAAGGTAATTAGATATTATACTAAAATGAACTTTATCATAACTATTTTATATGACTCAATTTAATTTTAAATAAGAAAGAAAAGTACTTTGTGTCTTAAATATGTAGAAATATATTAATAGAAAAGTTAAGATTTTTCTTTTTCACAAATATACAATACATTTTTTCTTAAGAGTATCTTATCAATTGATGAGCTTAAGGGACTTTATAATGAATCGTTCATAAGGCACAACACTTGCTGAAGATTTCAAAAATGAGGTTGCAAGAGAACTGGTTTTAAACTTGGAGAAACTTTCATGAGCACACTTTATTTGGAGTAGTATTGGGATGGGTGAACTCCTGAGAAGTCTTGGTGCTTCACCTGTGTGAGCATCATCTAGATGGAATGAGTGCTATGTGTTTCATTCATTCTCATGAAAGATGGGTTCTTGTGAACGACTGCTCATGAAACATAGGTCAATGAGTTTGAATCCAAAACTAAACAATTGAATTCTAATCTAACAATATCGTAGTTTGACTTGTTGTGGAAAAAATCTCCTACTTCAATCATATTCATTAGTTTAGTGGGTTTATAAGTCTTATCAGATTTGTAGAACCTTGTTGTGTCTGATCTTGTTGCATTTGTAACATTGGTTGGCCTTTTTATCTTATCTTGACCCACATTGGTTAACCTTATGTCCATATACATAAAAAATATAACAATACAAATAAACTGATTGGATCTATTTATCTTTCTACACTGATCATCTTTATGATTGTAAATGTTGCAATTAAAATATCCACCTAAAAAAGTTATATCTTTCTAATATTCTCTACTTCTACAATTTAATTCTCTATGTCCTAATTTATTATAATTAAAGTAATGACCATTAAAATAATGAGATTTCTTACTTACCCATTTCTCTACCAAAGACTTACCTTTGTCTCCATCTTTGTTTTTTGTTACAACTTCTTTAAAACCAAAGAACATTCATTTAGGCCTTCCTTGATTATCTATGATCTTTGAGTCATTCGAATTTCATCAAGTTTTTTCAAGCTAGATCTGGATTTGTCTTCTTTCTTCTTTGATTCTTCTAGATCATATTTTAGGGAAATAAGTTCTTGTTCAAGCTTCTTGCATTGATCATAATTTTTCTTGATTATTATTTTCAAATTTTCTTTGGTCTTTTCATCCTCTTCACTTTTGGCTTTCAAATTATTGATAGTACTATTTTCTAATTTGAGCTCATCACTTACTTCTTTATGTCTTAGCTTGAGATTTTGAATTTGATATTTAATCTTTTGAACACAATCATTTTCTATTTGAATATTTTTTAAGAAGTCTTTGTTTTCATCTTCAATAATTTTAAGATCTTTGAACATGTTCTCATGAGATCATCTTGATCCATGGTGGATCTAGGCATTGTATGTTCAACCTTCTGGATCTCCTTTGAGTTGTTAAAATCTTCTAAAGGAAGTATTAGGTAACTATTTACTAAATACAAGGGTGGTCACTATTGGTGGGGCTCAATACGCAAAACATAAAAAATAGCTAGTATAGTTGAGACTCATCTTATATCCAAAGTAAGAAATACATAATTGAACTATCAGAATTATTGAAGTACAAATATCTATCTATATAGTCACTGAATCACATGTACTTTGTTTCTATATATAGTAGTCAATCAGATATATACATATCACATATCACTTCATAGATCATCACAAATATCTATCGTCATGTATTGATACCACTACCAATATATAGAACTATTAGTTTCAAAACTAATCATGTCATCTTGGATCTAATATAAAACTTGTGAGCATGCAACTAAAGAGTGTCTAATATGTTCGATAAACTAAATAGATATCTCACACTAAGTTGAATGGGTCTTGGCTGAAACACCAACATACTACAAAAATAAATATTGATGATAATATTGTCTCTAATAACACTATTGGGCCAATAGATGGAGTAGAGATATGTTTACTAAATCGGTCATAATATTGACATCAATGAAAACATACTAATAATAAGGATTAAGATTATTTTGGTTTTATTTATGATAACCATACAAAGTTTTTTTTTCCTATCAGTCTATGTGCATAGAAAGTCAAATTTTTCCTCCATTTCATCTTAGTTCCTATATTTCCCTACAATTTTTCCATATTAGTGAAGTAATCTTGATACTCATTTAATTCTTGGATCCTTTTGATCCTATTGGGTTACATCTCCTTCCTAATGTATAATACAAGATAGGATCAATCCACCCTCTTCACTTTTCTTATTTTAAATTTTGGTGAACCTGAATTATAACATTTCCATTTTGATTTTTGTGTTTAGAACTCCTTTGTATGCATTATTTATATCATATATTTTCTATATTTCATTAAGTTTCATGTGCAATTATATTTTGTATATGTCATAATTATATTTATATTGCATAAACTTGATGAGTTTTTGCATTTTCATTTTTTTAGATATGCATCTCTTTCCTTTCCTTGTACTCAAGTGTCATAACATTGAGTCCTACCTATTGAATTCTAGTTAGAAGTCATAAAATTATAGGTTCTTTTTATCCTGAATCCTGTATGTTTTCTATGAATATTAATCATATTACAATGCCTACTAATGACATTCCCACTATTGTTGGCAATCGATCTTCCCACTCTTCTCATGATGACTATGAGATCTTAAGAGTGTCTCCTATCTAAGTGTAGAAACTATCTCATAGTTTTCATTACATTAGAACATTCTAATAGGGAATTCATCACATTAGTAGAAGGTTTGATGAATTTGATTCACAACGATGAGAATGATGTTGATTTTTTACATACTGCTTCTCATTTTATTGATAACAATAAATATCTTAGTCTCTCTAAACTTAACACTAGTAAATTGAAGATTATATTCATATTCATGTACTTCCTTATATATCTTCCTACATACACTTCACCTCTCATGACTACATCCATTTGAAACATTAGTCCTACAAATGTTAGTCTTGGAAGTATTCCTAATTCTATTATTCTTGCTACAAGTGTTCCATCCATTTATCAACCATCATGCATGCCTACCTACAATAATATTCCATTTTCATAACATTTCAACCCTTTCACACATGTCTAATACCAACATTTTCATCAAATACGCTATCGATAGTCTTTCTCAAAGTATATCATTCTTGTCATAACAATTTTCCTCCATGACTTAATCTAAATTTAATATTCCCACTTGTGACATTTCTAGCCATTTTTCCTTATCTACATCATTTTCTTTCTTATCCCTCAATACATGGAAATACCTAATGTGGAGACTTATACTAGAAAAAGTGATACCTTGACTCATGTGAAAACATATCAAACATTGTGTATTGACTTCTTGCATTATCATAAACTCATGGCTAAATTATTTACTAGAACATTTAGGGATGAGGCTTTGCAATGGTATTTCTCTTTACCTTCGTATTCCATTGATTCATTTTTAAAAATTGCTAATTATTTTAATCAACAATTTCAAAATAATATTGATCCTAACATCCTAGTAATTCCAAAAGTTTCAAAAAACTAAAGTTTTCATCAATATCAACAATTCATCAAACAAAATTGATGTGCAAGTGACAATAGAATCCAAAGGTGTAGCTCCTTTTTCATCTATATTTAAACCTTCTCATAATTTTATACCACTTTAAAAATCATTGTATAATGTAATGTTGATGTTGATTAATTCTAATGTTTTAAGAATTCCTCCCATTAAACCAATTGATCTATCTAAAAAATATTTAAATACTTTTATTCTAAAGTCTTTTGTCAATATCATCATCAACCAAGTCATGATATTGAGAAATGTTTTCATTTGAAGACTATTGTCCAAGACCTTATTGGCTCTAATGTTATATTTGTTGAGGGTATTAATGATCAATGAAACAAATTTATTTCCCATACCAACAAAAATTTTAAAATATATACCAATCTTTTACCTTCTCATTCTATCAATACAATTATTTCTACCAATTCTTTATCATCTTCTTCCACCAACGTTGTTGACTCTCCTACTATGGTGAGATATGATGATCGCAGTACCAAGGAAAAAAATATTGTCAATATTATTAATCAATCCAAATCCAAACTAAAACCTAATATTTTCATTATATTTGATTGTAAGGAGACTATTAGGACACCTGATAGTCCTCATTACATTGCTACAAAGATTAATGGTCTCCCATCTCATGAAGTTCTTATAGATCATACTTGCATCGTGAATGTTATAACTCAAGAAAATATTTACATAAGACACCTCCAACAAGAATCCTATGAGAAATCATATGTAATGATTAATATATTCAATGGTTTTACTTTTCCTACTCATGGTTCCATTACCTTCCTTTGTTAAAGTTGATAAGAAAATGTTAGATTTTAACTTTTTTGTTATCCCAACTTCTGATCAATTTCATGTCAAACATTTCCTTCCTGGACTCACTTAAATGAAAAATATTGTCTCTCCTATCCATAAGTGTTTGAAATTTATGTATAATGGAAAAATCATCATGATTCACCATAGTCTCTATCAGCCTTTATCTAGTTGAGGAAATGCTAACCCTAACTTATTTTGGCCTAACATGCCTCAACCAATTCAAACTCATCAAGATAATATATTATTATCCTTTCAAAAATTTAAAATTCAAAACATTCATGAACTTAGAAATCATAATGTAATCATATCTCCTTTTCCTAGATCTAGACTCCTTCCTACACCTTCCATACCTCCTATTTATGCTTCAATTCCACTAATTGATATTAAACTAACTCAAATTTCAAGAAAAATGAAATGCAACCATTTTTCTTGTGACCGCTATTGTAGATGTTGTGTTAGGGCTCATACAATTTCTTTCAAAAATATTTCCTCCACCAAGCCACCTTCTAATTTCTTGATTTCCTTTGACAATCCTATGTATAGACCAAGGGAGGAATTTAATCTAAATAAGAATAAAATAAAAAAATAGGAATCTGATTTCATTCATATTAGAGATTCTATTTGTTGAGTGTCATGTTTACACAAAGACAACGGCTAGGAATTTACAAGAGTAAATTCCCCTCTTGGATGACTGATGGAATCAATCTCAAGGTTGCTTCTAGCTGGGTCTCAACTACTTGGATAGCTCAACGAAAGATAGATGCGATTTTGTTAACAAGGAGGCCTTTGCTAGTTCTTCTCTCAAGGAAAATTGTAAAACAAACTTTAGAACACCATGATATCTCTCTTTTTTTATTGTGATTTTTAGATTTAGAAACAAAAAAAAAATATTGATCTAATTAATCTACTAAAATAATTTGCGAGGAGGGTTAGAAGTAATAGGGTAACAAGAAATTGAATGAAATTACCGAAAAGAAACCTAATGGACATAAACTAGCATCACACCACTATGCAAATTAAATAACCAAGAAGATGAAGAAACCCACAAAATAGAGATCAGATCATATCACAATCTTCAGCTATATGGATGCAATCATCAATAGAACAAAACAAACACAGACATATGATAAGCCAAAACTCATCAGATCACGAAGCCACCATAGATGTGCGCACACGTGAGACAAGTTAATCTTCAAGCACCAAAGAGTAATCTTCTCATAAATTCATCACAACACAGCAATGCAATACCAAAAAACACCAAACTAAAAGATCATAGACTTAAAACCATTAAAAAACCAATTGGCTCTTTAAAATAAAGAATGAGAAAATCACACATTCATAAAATTCACATAGATAGCAAAAAAATCATGCCATGAATGAAGCACTAATTGTATGTGTTGTATTAATGATCAAATTGACCCTCATTACATCATTTTATTACAATTTATAGAGCCATGCTCTGATTTTTGCAGCTAGGGTTTGGCTGTAACTAAAACTTGAAAGTAAATCTAAACTAGAGATTGCATTAATGAAACTACCTCTAAAACTTAGCTAAACTACCCTAGGATGGAATTAAACCTTGTGCATTACAAAGCTTTAAGAAAATCATGCATTAAACAACTCAGAAATGGAGCTGGAACTTGTGAATGCTTTGATAATCTTCATGTTTCCACCCTTGATCCTTGGCTACAGCTTCCCCATGTGGACCCAACTGGAAGAGATCCCAAATCATGCAGAAACGACCCCCAAAAAGAAGCCCAGTTGACTGGAAAATCAACTCTGAGATAACTGGAGTTAAACTTTGGATGCGAGAAAAAATGCCCAAAACCTGAGAGTTGGTCCGAAAAAACCAAGTTCCAAAAATGACTGTGTTAAATCCTCCATCTCTAGAATTTTGGATTTCGGACTTTCAGAGGCCAAAAGTTCTCTAGGGCTGAAATGCCAAAAATCAGGCTCTGCAAAAATGGTTAAGTGACAAAACTACATTTTTTCTATACAAAATTTGACTAAATTTGGACGGTTTTCTCACTGACTAGGGAGCACTTCTGGATGTGCTTTTCAAAACCTATCCACAACCTCCAGTATCTCCTCAAAATTGGGCATCTTGACCCCCTCAAGGATCTCTTGTTGTCTATCCTAGAAGGTGAACAATTCATCTGCAAAACCATGTATTTCTTCTTCCCGACACAAAACTTTCTAAATCTCCTCCTTCTAATAGAACATTTGCTGGAGATCTTCTTTGGTCTTCACTCCCCGAAATATATCTAGGTACTGGTTTATGATGACATTTACTGAGTGCATTTTTTTGTCATCCTCTTCATCATACAGATTCAAGTCTAGGCCCTCAAAGAACTTATGCAATTCCTTCACAAAAAGTACACTGTTGTCCCTTCACTTATCCAATCTTTTGAGAACCTTTTCAAAGATGACCACTGCCGCTGTTATTTCCTGGATCCATTGCTCAAAATTGTCTAGTTTTGAGCCTTCATACACTTTTACCAAAACTTGGAAGCATTGCTTCCTTATTATTGTTAACTCATCAAGCACCCTTTGCCATTTTAGGATTCTCTCCTCTAAACCGTTTTCTTTGCTTGTGATCTCTATCAGGGAGGTTATTCCTGCAAGAATGCCTCTAAGAGGCCTTAGAATCTTCTTGATGGATAGCTTAGCAAACTGCTCAAAATCCTCCTTCCAATTGGCATAGGCATGTACAAAAGAATGCGGAACATCTATATTTATTTTGCCCCTCTTCTCCAAAATTTCCTATAATGAGGCCTCAGGGTTATTAGGGTTAATGGGACCTTTTGTCTTCAAAATTAACCTCTTCATGGCTTCATTTTATTCAACCAAAGCCTTTATTCTTTCCTCATCCTTGTCCATGAATCCAAGGGCATGTTTCAATCCGAGGGTAGCCAAGGTTTTGCTCCCCTCTCTGGTCAGCTCTCCCAAGTCTACCTCCTCCAACATATAGTCATCAGGAGTGATTTCAATTGTACTAACATTCATCATGGGAACAACCACCTATGTCTTCCATCTACCTGCTTGATCTTGGGTCACATAAGAGAGCATCCTTTCTTGGGTAATAGATTTCATTTGATGGAAGGCTTGCCCTAGTGCAACCATGTCAATTTCATCGTTAGTATAGACCGTGGTTCTTGGTTGTATTTCTTTTGTGAACCAGGTGGGCTTTGAAAAAGAATTTAATGGCTCATATGAAGCTGCCAAAGTAGAAGAAGTCATTGGGTCCTCTATCTCCATTTCTTCCTAATTTTCCTCTCCTTTATCTATTTCTTGTTCCTCCATTACATTCTTCTCCCCCTCCTTCCATGTTTTCTCTTCTTCATCAATTGTGTGTTGTTCATCAACTACTTGTTCTTTCTCATCCACTTTATTTTCCTCCTCTATTTGTGGCTCTTCCTCAGCCTGAGATTCTCCTTGATTAGTTGGCTCCTCTAATCATGTGTGTTCTTCTTCCATTTTTCCTCACCTGCTACCTTTGTTTCTTTCTCAAGCTCCTGTGAGCTTTGAGGAATTGATTCATCTTGGTCAAGAGGTGGAGTAGGGGCAACAAGGGGAGTGGGTGAAGGCATTCGAGGTGGAGGTGGAGTTGGCATGGGAAAATGAGATGGAAGAGGCTATTGAGGCAATGGAGTGGTTTGAACTGGAGGCAGAAATGGATTGGTAGGCGGTGTTTGAAATGAAGAAGGGAGCAGAGTTGGATGCACAGGTGAAGGAGAAGGTGGAATGGATGAAACCAAAGGGAATTGTGCAGCTGTATCTTCCTTAGAGGTGACCCCAATGGAAGAGTCTTTATTAGGTTCTGCAGTCTCTTTTTTGCACCTCAATTGTCTCTTCTTCAGCCTACTCTTAGGGCTTTTGTTAAACTGCATCTTTTGTATTACCAAGAGAAGCTGTGAACTGAGTGGGGACTTTTTGTTCTAACTCCTTGAAACCATGAAACCCCTCGAAGTCCTGGATATCAAATTCATCATCCCCTAGAGGATATAGATCTATGGGTTCCCCATGGGTTGCCCCCTCAACATCTTCTGGATCATCATCCACTACTCTCCTTCTCTTCATGAATCCCATAGAGTGGGTTCTTCTACTAAGAGGCACATGATCCAATTCCTCCTCATCTTCCTCTAGCAAGGTTTATGTTTGTGTAGGTGTTGAACCTTTCTTTCTCTTGTATACATTTCCTTTGATCACTCCTGCTGGTTTAGGTCTGATTATCTTGAACTTTGTTCTCTTTGTTGCGCTTGGAGAATCATGGCCACTGGAAAAAGGTGCATCTAGAGGAGCTATGCTCCTGGTCATCTTGGTTCTAACTTTCTTAGAATAAGTGACTAGACCATAACCAATAGGATGCTCATGCTTGTACACCATCTTCGGCTTCGAAGGTGCAACCTCCTTAAATTATGGTTTTAAAAATTTCTCACCTTTCTTCTTCTTCTCTTTAGAGGGTTGCTCTGGTAATTGATTCATGGGAACCAGTTTCATGGGGAATGGATGAGAAATCTAGGCCTTAGTGACCTTAATAACATGTCGGGCTCTTAAGTCAATATCATCATTCTCATCCCTATCAACCTCTACATTCAGGATAGCCCTTGTATACACCTTATCTGTGTTGTAAATGGAATCCAAGATGTCTTCAGAGTTGGCATATTTCTCCTTCTAATGGATTCTAAATGAAATAGTAGTCTATGCTAGCTCCAAACTCATTCGGCAATAGTCATGGATTCTTACCTCATAGTCATCCACACAATCCATCCAGTGATCTTCAATATGTGACTTATGAACATAATGTCTCCCCATTATATGGCTGAAGGTACCGATGGGGTCAAACTGAACTCTTATCATATTATATGTTGGTAAAGGGAATTCATCCCACTCAAAGGTCAGAGCCTTGCAAATCTTCATATCTAGAACATAGTGGGGGCCTATAGAAATTGGGAAATCCTAGTAGTGTTTCTTCTTATTTTTTATATGTTCATGTGCATCAGACAACTACCTTGCTATTTCCAGGAGGACTACTCTATCAGGAGGATACCTAGGTAACTTCTTGGGTGCCAGGGTGCTTCCAGCCACCTGAATATATGTGAACATCCTAAATTGCATGTAGAATTCCCCGAGGACCTTTAGCTTTGATGCTTCTTCAATGGACATCCTTTTCGCATAATCCCCCTCAGTGGAGCGTATGATAGCGAAGATAAAATCATCATTAATAATTCAGAATTTTGGACTGTTATGCACGTAGAAATCCTTCCTCATCAACTAAGGATACAACATGAAAGGCCAGGTGTTCAGATCCTCAATAACTCCAATTTTGTTTAATCCTAGGTACACTTCCCTGGAAGCCAGTAGGTACACAACATAAGATGTCCTATAAAATTGGGGATCAGTTTTCACTCTGATCAGCTGCTCATTTAGGTTGTCACTTAGAATGGTTTCCCAATCGAACCTTTCTTGTCTTTACTTTATCTTCTGGATGAGAAGGATCATCCAAGGCTCCAACTGAATAGATTTCACAAACCCATACACCCTTCTAATCATTGTGATTGCTACTTGGATATCTTCTTACATGTAGCCTCTCCTCATGTCAATTCTATCTATCTTATTCTTGGGCATGGGTTGCATGAGGTATTCATTGTTTACTATGTTGTGAGCCCATTATACATCCTTATTGAATAACTCCATTCCCTTATTGATGTTAAAGTTGGAGAAATTATCAACCCCTTTGGGTAGGTGGAAGACATCCTTAATGTTGTCCGACCTCAGGCCCATGACTACTTCTCCAACACTATTCTTCACCATCCATTCATCAGGCACATAGTGGTTGGCTAAAGTGTTAATCAAGTCTAAAGATAGGATAGAAACTGGATGAGCTATTGTGTTTACCAAGGAGTAGTGTACCAATGAAGTACAATCTTCTGACCATCCCACTGGCTAGGAACACTTCACCAAATATTCATTCCAATTCACACTGTCTATAATGTCTGAGTGCAAGTTAGTCACCTTCAAGGGTGGATGGTATCCCTTAAACTGATATTTCATTACTAATACTACAACTTTCTTAAGCATTTCTGCAAAGAGGACAAGACATGAATCAATAATAGAAGAGAGGAAAATCCTAGAAAAATATAGAATTCTGACAAAACTAAGGCTTAAAAGAGGTCTAAAAGACCTTTTTGGCATTTTGGACCTCCAGGGGTAAGAGACCTTTGAAAGGTCTAAAATGTTGAAACTGCGGAAAGGCTTTAGTTAAAACTTCTCAATATCCCTCCTTTTTGGTATTTTGGCAAATCAGAGACGTGAAGTCTTCGCAAGCTGAAACCTCTGAATTGCTGAAAAGATCCCCTAGTCATTCATTTTTCCAATGTTTGTGCCGATTTCAGCAAGTCAGAGAACCAAAATCTCTGGTGTACGACAAGGCTGAAAGGCTGAAACTGGCACTTGGTTGATTGAACTCAAAGTTAGGTGAAAGTGTCGGTAACTTGGTTTTGGCAAATTGGGTGAGTTGAGTGTTCAGTGTGTGAAAGCACCAAAATGCTGAAACTGTGAAGGTTTGAAACACAGGAGATTTTCCAAGATGGTTCAAGAGTTTTGAGACCGCGAAGTTTCAAAACTAGGGTTTGGTCTGTCGGACTCAAAAATGAGTCTGACGGCAAGTTTGACCACAAACTCACTAGTGGGTTGGAGGAGACTACCTCGCAACCCCTAAAACATGACCAAATGGAAAAAACCCTATACTAACAAGAAGAAACCCCCAAAACTAGCTAAGACCAACAAAAATGAGCAAACCATAGCTAACAACTGAAAAATAAGAGGAAAGCGATAGAAAAGAGAGAGGGGGAGAGAAGAAACCAACCTCAAAAGAAATGAAGGCTGGAAGAGGACAAGCGAAACAAAAGTAAACAACAGGAAGGAGGGACGTGAAAGCTCTGAAAAAATGACAAATGATGAAATGCACATGTGAGGGTTTAAAAACCAATCTATGCCTTATATAGGCAATACCAGTGGGTGACGTTAGCATCCTCACTGATCGGCCTTTTGGGGGTGTCGAACCTCTAAAAGGCTGAAATGCCAAAAGGATAACTCCCTTTGGGGGAGTTAGACCTCTGAATATTTCAGCATCCAAAAGTCCAATAAGGGCCTGGGTCTAGAAATGTCTAAGGTAGGAAGATTGAGCATTGTTCAAGACTTTCGCTAGTTTGGACCTTTCACTGGACATCTGAAAGTGTGAAATTGTGACAAGACCAAAAAAGAAGAAAACACTAAGGACAGAAAACAAAAGAACAGAACAAACAAGAAACCTAAAAATAAGCGCAAAAGAAGGGGGGGCCCTAAAGCCAAAAGGATAAAAGGGGAGTGTGGTTGTGTGACCACAACAAATAGCCCCAATAGAAGAAAGGGGAACAACTCGAGTTTCCCAGAGCCATTCTGCCTTGAAATAATCTTATCTTATAGCGAGCCAAGCACAAGATCTTTAGTCTGAGTGATTTCCTCATCATCATCAAGATTAAGAACATCATAACATCTGCATCCAATGTATGAGCACATGTGTTCAAATTTCCTAGGAATCCTTCATCGTAAGCCTCCACTGATCATCAGCCAGTCATTACCAAATCATTGCCCACTGATCCAAAGTCACCCAGGAGTCAATTTAACCTTGCTCTACTACCAAGAAGGCATTTATAGCCCTGGTAGAGGTTTCTAAAATCACCCTTCCCTTACTTTAGATGATCTTTGATAGAATTTTTAAACTCCTTTAGAGGGCTCTTAGACTGGATACACATCAGTTCTAAAAAAGTTGATTCTTTTGAACCATTTTGTTTTGAACAACTTGCTTTTGATTTTGTTTCAACATCTGCTACTTTGATATTCCTCATGGCTTTGTTAGATATCATTTCTTTGCTCCTTTTTTCTTTTTGGAAATTGGGGCAACGCTTAGATTGTGCTACCCTGGCTTTGAGCATTTTAGTGTTAATCTTGTCTTTATGAGTTCCTCCTTTTGTTTTCTTTCTCTTTTCTTTTAGTCTATGTTCCAGTTAGGATAGGGCTCTAACTCCTGACTTCCTCCATGACCATGGGCATTTCCTGAATCTGATCAAAATTTTATCATGAGTGGCTCGTGACTCAGGATCCTCTTTTTTAAATGTGTGTTAGTGTTGAGGATGGTTGTTTCTGATGAACCCTTTCAAGAAAGCTAAAAAGAAAATGTCTTACTTCCAATCGCAGTATATGGCTCACTGCAAGACAAAACTACATCAAAGAGTTTGACAAAGGAAAACCCTTATCTCTTGCCTAGACTACTTGGTGTGAACCACTAAAAATTGAGAAAGCACCTACCCCCTGCAAACAAAGACCCAATGAAAAGACACAATGGACAAGACACCAAGAAAACAAAAAGAAAAGACTCTAAAGTACAAGAATATACAATATAATACAAAGGGCCAATCAAGACCCAAAATAATGCTTCATAAACTGGTCGTTAACTAGATATGGGACCGATTCTCCATCAAGAGAACTAATTTAAAAGGTATTTTCTCCCAGGATCTCTATGATCTAGAAAGGGCTTATCCACAAATGTTGAAATTTGGTGTGGCTGCCTAGTTTTTATTTTGCTTTTTGCTACATTAGCTCCAAATCAAAAATTTGGAAGGCTTTTATGGTTTCTCTTTTGTTAAGCCATCACTTGACAAAAACTTGGTGTTTGGCCACATGCTCTAAGGCCATGGTTCATTTCTCTTCAAGGTCTAGTAAGTTCATGAGATGAATCTACACCCGATCCTCACCCTCGATGTATTGATTGATGAATCTTAGAATTGGTATCTTAAAGTTCATCAGAAAGATGGGTTGTATATTGTAGACTAGTTGGTAGGGCGAGGTTCCTAAGGTATTCTTCATTCTCACATGATCTTTCCATAAATAATATTTCAAATGAGTGTACCAGTCTCTAGGATTATCATCCAAAAGATGTTTAATTACCATTGTTAAGTTCTTGTTGGTTGATTCAACAACTTCATTTCCTTGTAGGTAGTAATTGGATGAGAATTTTAGAATTACCTAGTTCTCGAAAGCGCACTGAATGAGAGATGCTGAAGAAAAATAAGGGGCATTATCACATACCAAAAAGAAAGGCATGCCAAACCTCATGATGATGAACTCTTCTAGGAACTTGGTTATCACCTCAATAGTACAATTCTTCATAATCTATGCCTCTATCCAGCACGTGCAGTAATCAATTGCAGCCAAGATGTATTAGTGGCCTGCAAAGGATGGAGGATTGATAATTCCCATGAAATCCAACCCCCATTAGGTGAATGGGTGCACTTCATAAATTGGTTGTAGAGGCATCACCAGATGTTTCTCTCAGATGGCACTGGTCTGGAAAACATGATGAGAGTGCACATGCTCATGGGTGTCTATGAACAAAGTTATCTAGTAATAGCTGGATCTTAGTATCTGATGAGTGGTGGCTTCTGATGATCCATGTCCAGTACCATATTTATCATGAAATTTTTTAAGAACCTTCTCAGCTTCTGTTTAATCTAAACATCATAGGTACAATCCATCATGATTGCACTTGTAGAGCTTCCCATTTTTCAACATGTATGAACTTCTCTTATTCTTGAGTGGTCTCTTTTGTGAACCATTGAAACCTCCTAGGCAATAGTTTTGTAACAAGTAGTAGACTATATCTTGATACCAGATGTCGGTGACCACTGCTTCACTGGTGTATACTTGACACACCAAGCCTTGCTCTATTTCTACCATCATCTTGGTAAGACCCTAACCTCTTACTAATTTCATTGGTTGGATCTTGATGTCAAACTCTTGGAGTATAGCCATCCACTTTCCTCTTCTTTCTCCTAATTCATTTTGAATCAACAAGGCCTTGACTGTCAAATCTAGAACAATGGCAATGACCTTACTCTGGAGGATGTAGTGTCTAAATTTCTTGATGGCCTTGACCAAGGCAAAATATTGTTTGTCTAGATTTGAATACTTGAGTTCTGCATTCTTCAGAGGATAGATCATGGAAGCTATTGGTCATTCATCCTCTCCCTCCTTTTGCATGAGGATTCCTGCACATGAATGCTCTGATGCAAAGGAGTAAACTTTGAATGGTAGAAGATAATTGGGGCTAACCAAAACTAGAGTAGTGGCAATGGATGTCTTGATTTCTTCGAAGGCCTCTTTAGCCTGAGTGCTCCATTTGATCTTAGCATCTTTCTTTAACATATCATTTAACAGACGCACTATCTTTGCAAATCCGCTGATGAATTTTGTGATAAAATTGATTTTCCCAAAGAATGATTTCAACTCCTTTCTGTTGTTTGGGGGAACCAATTTAAGAATAGCCTTGACTCTTTCAGGGTCAATTGAGATGCCTATTTTGGATATGATGTGCCCAAGAAGTTTTCCTTGAGTCACCCCAAAGATGCACTTCTTGGGATTTAGTGAGATTCCATAACATCGACACCTTTTCAAGACCTTTCATAAATCTTTCATGTGGTCCACACGGTTCCTAGAGAAAACTATGAGATCATCCATATAGATGACAATGTATTTGTTGACCATGCCTTTGGATGCCTTGTCCATAGCCTGTTGGAAATTGGCTCCCGCGTTGATCAAACCAAACAACATACGACGATAAGAAAACATCCCCCTTTTGGTTGTGAAGGCTATTTTTAGGTGATCTTCCTCTTTTACCATGACTTGGTTGTACCCAGAGTATCCATATAGAAAATACATCATTTGGGAACCACTAACCACCTGTAATACTTTGTCGAGGGATGGCAATGGGTAATTATCCTTTTGAGAGGACATGTTCAATTTTCTAAAATCCACACAAAGCCAAACCTCCCTACTTTTCTTTCTCACTGGGATGAGGTTGGCTACCCAAGTTGAATGTTGGATAGGGAAAATTATCTTGGCATCAAGAAACTTTTGTACCTCCTTCTGGATTACTAGTTCGATCACATGATTCATTGGCCTTTGTCTTTGGCGAAAGGGTTTAGCATCTGGATTCAAGTGGATGTTGTGGATGATAACATTAGGATCGTAGGTTTTCAAAATTTCATAGCTCCATGCTATGACATCTTTGTACTCAGTGAGTAGCTCGATCATTTGCTTCTTTTCTTTGGGTGTACCCACTTTACCAATATGGACCTCCCTAGGTTCAAGCTATGTACCCAAGTTGTAAAGTTTGCAATCATCACCACCTACTACTGGTGTTTTCCCTCTTTCCCAAGCATGTTCTTCTTTATCAAAAATCCTTTCTAGAGATACCATTCCTTTTGGAATGGAGTTGGTCTTCAAATTTACGATTCCTAAGTCATCTGATTCTTCCATTTCATCATCTTCTTCATCAATGCATTGTTTGTCAAAGATGTCAACATTCATGATAAATTCCAGTATCTATTGGTCATCTTGAAATACTTAGAATTTTTTGATATTATCCAAGATAGCTGGTACCATTACTAGTTCCACAGAGAATTTCTTCAATTTGGATTTCTCCAGTGGTTGTAAAGAGCTCGCCGATATTGCCAAGGCATCAGCAATAATATTATTTCTCCTAGGGACACTTTGGATGTTGAAGGCTTCAAAATCTTTGATTAGATCCTAGATGTGATTTCAGTAGGAGGCTAGCTACTTTTCAGTGAAGGAATACTGGCTCTTGATCTGTCAGACTATCAATTGTGAGTCACCTTCCACAACTAATGCTTTCACTTTCTTCTCATGTGCTAGGTGAAGACCCTGAATTAGAGCCTCATACTTGATGACATTGTTGGTGAAGTAGAATTGCAATCAATAGGTAGGATAATATCAACCCCCATGAGGGTTGACCAATTCAATCCCAGCTTCCGCTCCTTGTTTTCCCTTAGAGCCATCAAACTGAAGTTTCTAGACTGAGTGATTCTTATGGGAAGATGTTTTAGCTTGGGCCTCTGGAGTCACCTCCGGTAGATGTGCCTTGACTTGAGGTTCAAAAGAGACTTTGGGTGTTGATAAGTCTTCTATGCTTGGGATTTCTAGGTTCCCTTCATTGGGATATTCTCTTTTTGAAAGTGGATCCCATTTCATTTTTTGTTTTTCCCTGACATCGCACCAAACTTTGTGACATGGGGGCATGCAGCCATCATCAGAAGAGCTCCACTCTTCTTGTATAAATTGTTCAGCTATGGGAACTTGGGGTTCCTTGCTAAGAGAAGATCCATCCTTAGTCAAATGTGTCATTATGTCCCTTGTAAGCACTAGACATCTATCTTATTACTTGGACCACCACCTCTTGGCAGTCTTGGCATGTAAACTCTGAGTGGTTTGTCTGATGGAGATGACAATGCCCTAGTAACATTAGTATGTTTGGGTCAATGTCTCTGCCAAGATGCCTCATATTTTTTATCACACCATTTATGAATTATGTGAGAATCTCTTCAAGAATTGGGGTACTTACTAACCCCTACACGGGGCTATCATTCGAATTCTCTTCTTCTTTGAGATGGAATGTGAATGCTTTGTCGAAATGATACACTCCTAGATTTTCTTGTGAGAAAAAGACTTCATTTGGGTCATTGTACTCAGTTATCATTTGTTTGAGCTTAGGCTCTACATCAATCTTGATCTGGTTATTGAGCCCTTTCCATGGCAGCCTAAGTTGAGTAAAGTTAGTGGAGAACCATCCTCTCAAAGATCAGGTCCATTCTCTGCTAAGTAGCATGCCCTATGTTTTTGGGATGTCCACCATATGGATGTCAATGCAATTTTGGATTCTAGGGTCAGTTGTCAGCTGTATGCATGTATCCTTCAAGACTCAAATGACTTTGACCTCTATTTTGTCAAGTTGGATCACTATCATAATAGTTGGTTGAGGGTTCATCCCTAATTTATGGCATATGGACAATGGCATCACATTACATGAGGCCCCTGAGTCAATCAGATAGTTATGTAGGTTCTTTCTGAAGATCTTAAGGCTAAGTAGGAATGGGGGTACTTCTACCCTATTGTTGAACATAGTCAGCATCACCTCTGCCGCATTTACGTTAGATGCATTCCTAATGTTATTACTAGATGAGGCCGATTTGGAATGATCTAATGACTTCAAGAGGGCTTCTCTTTGAGTGAGACAACTCTGCAACATGTCATACATTAACATCTTAGTTCAAACTTTCTTCAATTCCTCCACCATGCTATAATTTTCATTGTTCCAAACTAGATTTTTAAGCAGAGTAGGTTGGTGTTGTGTTGCTAGAGTGATAGTGGCACCAAGACCTCTCAGGGGTGTGGGGTTATTGCTAGCCCACGAATCAAGTGGATTTTCCTACATCCTCAAGGGAATTTCATTAGTCATAGGTTCCCTTTTGCTCCTTAGGCTATAGGTATTTATGTTATTATTCTGAAAAGTGTGGACTTCGAAGTATTCTAGCTGACTTTCTTGATTGAAAGGGAAGACAAAATCTTCTTCCATAGTGTTATCGATAGGAGTTCCACCCGCACTTGGATCATATGAATCGAAGACCATGGCATTGAAGTGGGTCTAGGAACTTTCACGATCTTGGGCTTGTTGGTTGTCAAATTCACCCCTATATTCATAGTCTGGTTGATGCATGCTAGGACCTTGGGTAAAATTGACCTCAGATGAGTTGAAGGTGTTGGCATTGTCTGAGGGTATGCTACCATTATTTGGATGTGTGTTCCATGTCCTATTAGTTCATTATTGTCCAAACTGCTTGTCTTGAGAAGTGTTCCCATAACCTCCACCATTATTGTTGTTGTTGTTGTAATTGCCATAATTAAGATTCTGATTTTAGGTGCGTGTGTGAAAATTGTACCTAGCTACAGGCACAACACTTCAATAAAACATTAGAGGTTAGCAAAAAATGAAATCTATAGATAAATGAAACTAAGCTAACCAAGTGATTTACTACCTTCTAGTAGGTGCGAGTATGATGTTCTCAAATTGAAATTGAGATCAGTGACAATGCAACACCTAAATGAAGGATTTGAATGGAAAAAGATGAATGATTGTATGTATGCAGATTAATCTATATTTTTGGATTTTGTATGTAGTTAGGATGAAAACTTGATATGAAACTAATCTAGAATTGAATGAAATGATATGCAGATTTAAGCTAAGCATGATATGCTATTAACAACTATGGATGCTTATGACTAACAACGAAAAATTTCAGAAATTGTTTGTCGCAAGTACTCGATCCTTCAAATGCAAATTCACTAGTGTAATTGTGCAAATTCGAGGTTGATAATTGTGAAGAGCTGAGCCTTGATTTTATAGAAATCTAGGGCTTGAGGATGCATTGAGAAAAGCCATAAATCACTCTTGATAAACTCAGGTTGATTTTTGAGTTAACAAGAAATTAGAATTAATTAATTCACAAAATCATGCAAAAACATCTTTTTGACTCAAATCGGAAGTTTAGATCAGCTTTCAACTCAAAATAGATGTTGAGTTTCAAAAAGATAACAACTTGAATTGATTTTTTGATTTAAAGTTTAACTGCTCTTTGAATGTGCGTAGATAATTATGATTTAATTTAATAAATAAAGTGATTTATCCTCAACTTAACTGATTTTTAATTGATTTATGGGTTGATCAATTATTAAATCAAACTTTATTCCAATTAAATCATTAAATTTGACAACTTTGATTTTAAATCAATTAAATAAATATTCAATTGATTGTTTGTAGGAATTTTGATTTATTGTCAAAATAAAAACAATATTAATTAGGAATAAATGCAATTAAATCTAATTAAATAATTAAGTGGTAGAATTTAATTAATTAATTAAATATTCATCATATTCAATTAATCAACTTTACAATAAATAATGACATTTATCGCCAAATAATATTCAAGTAAAGATAATTATGATAAATTAGGAATATTCAAGGAATATTCCCTGATGCAGAATTAAGATAATCAATTAGGTTTTTGATAAATTGATGTGCATATGTGCCTTAGGTTAGGAATTTGATGTCTATTTCAATCGATTTGACAATGTAGGAGGTTAATGAACGTATAGCCCATTTTGGGGTATTACATTTTGCCCCTCTTTGAATCACTGTGCGAAGCATAGTGGTTCAAAGATTAGTCTATTTTTTATGTTGAAACTAATTTGAGAGATAAACTGATTCTGAGATAGAAACTGATTGAAAGATTGGAAAAGCTGATTCAGGTCCTGGTTGAACAAGAATCATGATGATGTCAACTATAGAAACAATGAACTGGTGACTACGAAAAAGTATCAAAACACCTGATTCTAAAATTTATGATTACAAAGAAGTGAGTGACCTAATTCCAGACTTGATTGTCCAAAGGAATCAAAATAGTATCACATTTGAACCCTTCAATTATGAAGAACCAAGGAAATGACACTAATGAACCGATGGTTATGAAAAGTTGATACAGTTTACAAAAAAGATTAGGATACCAGATTGATATGGATCTTGATGAATCTGATATGCCCCAAGCGACGAGGTCTTTTGATGAATCAAAAACTAGATGTGGTTGTTGTCTTGATCATTGAAAGAAAGATTGATTCACAAACTTGGTTGATGTGCAATACCATGCCCCCTTCGGGATGAAAATCAAAATCTGACAAGAAAAGTCAGCATTAAATAGTTTAGAAGCATGTTAATTGATTTGAGAAATGGTTATACACATCTAGAGACGTGTTCCACATCATTTAGAGGTCTTGTAGACCAAGTTTGACTAGGGTTAACCATGGTTGACCAAGTTGAAATTTGAATAGTTTGATGTTAGATATTCAGTTAAGTTGAATTCTAGATTTATGTGATGATTGAAGGTCAATTATGCAAGCAGTCGGCCATCTTGGGTCCAAAAATTTGAAATCAAGATTTTGACATCATAAACAATCTCAAATTTTGATTTTGATCCTAAAAATGGGTTAAGAACGTCAAAATTAGCCAGGGGTGAAATTTTCATGGAAAACAGAGCACTTTGAAAAATTAGGTCAAAACCTATATAAGGGCTAGGAGGGTCATTTTCAAATCATTATTCACTATCAACTTTTGAAACTTTCATGGAGCCCTCTATGTGAGAAATGGATGAGATGAAGGTACATGTGTCTTCACACAATTTTGAGCACAACCGATGACATCAAAGACTACCGTAGTACGGACATCCGGTAAGTGGACCTCTGTGCCTCTTTGTAAATTCTATTTTTGCATGTTTTTAGCTTTTTTAGATCATTTTTCATAAGTTAGGAATTTTTAATTATCACATGCATAGAAACTCATACGATAGTCAATTGGGACTCGTACGACATTTGATTTTTCTTTAGAGTGTCATCTTGGAACGCCCTGAAACTCATATGAGAGGGACCCAAGTGTCGTACGACATTTCATTAGGTCCCTCAGTTGTCGTATGGGAACATATGCATTGTCGTATAACCATGAATTGTCGTATGAGACCTTACTAAAACTCATACGAGTTTTGATACTAGACTGTATTGTCATATGGAAAACAGTGAGCTAAAAACACCTTCTTAGTTCAAATTTTTGAATTTTCTGATTTCATAGGCTAATTCCTTAGCATTTAATGTACCTTTTGAGATAGTCAAATTTTGAATTTCTATACTGTTAGCCTATTTTTCAACTAAGTTACTAATAGAATTCCTTATTTCTGTGTTGTGTAGGTTGTCTATCTTGATGTTCATGTCCGTATTTCACACCCTGCCACTCAGAGACTTTGCGTGTCACTTCTTGATTCGATGAGGGTGCATTAGGCATCTTGTGGTTTTGAGTACCTAATCCGGTTACCTAAGATTTAGGTAAACCACAGTTTACTGACGGCCTTGATTAAGCGCTTTCATTCTCAAACATAGACCTTTCATCTACCTGATGGAGAGTTGATGATCACACCATAGGACATGTACCATATTCTACATATTCCATTCCATGGTCCTCATCTAGACTATGTGAGTTCGGGGAACTCAGGTTTACTTGCTTTCAGGAGACTCTTCGAAGATTATACCCAGCTAACCTAGTCTATATCATGGGAGACCTTAGTCCAACAATATGGATAGACCCATAGGTTAGAGTGCATACTAGCTGGTATGATAGGAGGTATTATTATGTCTGACCGTTAGCAGAATAGTCTCTTGATGGGTTGGGCCCCTATGGTTGCTCGTTTGATGGCCACACCTTCTGAGATGGGTTGGGGTTAGTGTATGCTAGCTCATATGTTCTATGATATGTACGAGATCATGTATCAGGAGAGCAAGTCATTTGCTTCTGGTGCATTAGTACTTTAGATTTGGGCATGGGAGCACATCCCAGTATGTCATCCTGTTTGTTAGACATAGTGTCAACCACAGGAGCCAGTCATTTATATATATTCAGGATATGTCACACAGGTGTGCATGGGGATCACAGAGTATTGGAGGCATGTCCTCAATGATATGATGTATTTTATCTAGCATCCTTAATTACAGATAGAGGCCTGGCCTACTGCCCAGGAGTAGTTCAGTTATTTCTTCCAAAGTCGAGTGTTGATAGGGATATCTCCCATATTTCTTGAGCATTTCATCATTACCAGAGTGTGGCGGAAGTATGGTATCATTCAAGATGCCCCATAGGACTATGCCACATTTGTATAGATAGTCTAAGAGATTGACCTAGGATGGACAGCACGGTTGTCTTATGCTCTTTGTACATAGGAGTATAGTGGTATTGTTGGTAGAGACTGGGACTACCATCCTAGTGTTGTAGATGCTAGAGTGATAGATGGATTCATTGCTTGGCTCATAGAGCATCCCATATATAGATTTTTAGATCCTACCAAGCTGATACCCTCGATGGAGGAGGCTTTGGATGTGACAGGAGCATCGATGGGTCAAGGCTAGAGATGAAGCAATGTGCAGATTCTGATGCCCCAGCCTACAACTCTGAGGCTAAGAGAAGTGATGGCACACAAAAACCATCTAGTCATAGGAGATGACCTTGTCTAACTAGTTCTAAAGTAGGTAGGCCTCCACTTTTAGAGTGGAGATCCACTAGAGGAGAGAGGGTCACTTTAGGTAGTATTGGTAGTGTTGATGAGTTACTAGGTGCACAACAAGATGTAGGTGTTGGTCCTGATCCTACACAAGGTGATGCTAATTTTCATCTAGTTGCTAAGGTGAGATGTCATAAGGCACAAAGAGTAGAGGCTATTGATTAGACATCTAGGGACACAAATATGCATGTGGCAGATGTAGATCCTAGATACTACACTCCTCGGGAGATAATCAAGTAGTTGAGATCATAGTTTAGGGACCTGAGAGTAAGGAGTGCCCATTTTGAGGAGCGATTCAAAAAGGTTGATAGACAATGATCTGAGCTCCGAGAGGAGAATAGGAGATTGTAGGAAGAGGTGACACATCAAACCTCTCAAGCTACATATTATGTTTCTTCCTATTATACTATTGTTCCTATTGGTCAGAGAGTACTAACATACTCCCAGTACATGATAGCTTCAGAGGGAGCTAGGGCACCACGAGCCAAGGTAGTGCCTCATGCACCACCACCACCTTCTCTAGATGTAGAGGATCAGGTAGATAGCTGATCTATCTTCATATATTTCTTTTATATTTGTGCTCTTTTTTTCCATAGATACATTGTTCTAATCTAGTAGATCTGAGCTGCTCATTCTTTTGTATACTGTGCCAGTAGTCCACCTTTGACTATTTCAAGTTAGATGATATATATGAGATTGATATTTTGGTTATGACTTCATTTTTACTTGTCATGTTTTGATTTATGATGATATCGTGTGATGTAAATGCTATGTGTAGTGTAGAATGCATGTATGGATTGATGTAATGCAATGATTTATTTCAAATGTATGGATGATATGCAAACATGATTGATTATGGAAAATGTATTGAAATGTATGATTTTGATTATTCACATGTATGTAATGTAATGCCATAGATGGAATGAATATGAAATGCAATGATACACATGATATGTTTTGTAGGTTCTAAGACTACCACAAAGTGGTTTTCACCCTCATAACTCCTTTTATTTTTGATTTTATTCTTTTGACTAAGATATTTAATATCTCACTTTGTCATGCTAATGCTTGGTTCACTAATGAAATTTGTCATAGGCTCAACTAAATTGAGGTAGCAAGCAAGGGCATAGTCATTTGGGAAGGTATAGATACCGTGGCTTAGGTTCGTGGAGGATTGGTGAAGAAGTTTAGGATGTTGGATAGTCAAAGTGGGGAAGTATTGTGAAATAGTGTTTACAAATATGGATCTGTCATCATTAGTCCTAACCTGACTCTCAAGTTTGAAGGTGATATTACAACCTAAAATGTTCAATTCATGAATAGGGTCAAGGTCATTGTGGGAGTCCACTTCAGCCATCGATGGATCAGACTCGTTAAGTTCATCATTTTCTCTAGACTCACATTGGGTTTAGGTGCATATTGGTGAATGACATCTATTGGAGATTTGCTAGCAGGCTAGTACTGACTGTATGTTTGTCATTGATGACAACATATGGAAAGTGGCATGCATGGAAGTCTTATGTAGTAAGCTTTTAGTATATGTTGCATGGACATGATATCATCATGATATCATGGGTGCAAAGGTCAATTGTTAGTACAGATAGTATACAACAACTTGTGTCAGCAGTGTTCCTGACAGAGTAACAAGTAGTGTTCTCTATATGGTTGTATGTACAGTTATCATAGAGCCTTGCTCTCTTGGATATATGTTGAATACATGTTAGTAATGTTACATTCATGGATGCATGGTCTGATGATGAACACAAGTGAAGTTATGCAATCCCTATTCGCCAATAGTAGTTCCCTATGTTTATTCAGAAGAGCCGATAGAGATTTTATTGGTTCTTGAGTTGCACCTATCTTGAGGGTATGCACCCTTGGAGTTCAACTTAGAGAAGAGTTGTTGATGTTTGGTTAAGAGTGCATAAGTTAATTCAGCCTAAAGACAAAGTTCTAGTTGTTTTGATAGAGCTGACAGTGTGTAGCATGCGTCTATAATTATTTTATTAGACAGGTCCCAGAATGAGTTAAATCCATAGTAGAGCCAAAAAAATGTTTAATGGAGTTTGTTATGGTTTCTCTCATATGATTTCAAGGTGGTTCTAACAGGCCGACTTGATAATATCATTTGGAGGAAAGATATTTATAGGCAGTCATTTGTGATTGTTGTGGTGTGGTTCATAGTTGATTAAGAAGAGTAGAGTGTGTGAAGTGTTGAACCATCAGAGGAAGGTCTATGTGACCAAGTAAAGTATTTGTGCTATACATTGGAACTGATCCAAATAGTAGTTCAAAGTGTAGTTCACCAAGATCTAGATATAGTGTGTATCTATTATTCAAAAGGTTGTAGCCTTCACCCCTTTGAGCTATGAGCTCTTGGACAGTGTGCCCTCTCCCCTAATAGGGACAATTGTAAAAGAATCCTAATAGGGTCTAACCCTTGACCAAGTCGACTGTACTTAATATATTGTAAAGCTACTCCTACCAGGGTAAAGGATCTTCTAACAAGGATCATAATACACTAGTACAGAATATTAGTGGGTGTCAATTCCCACTGGGCTTTTTACCTATTTAGGTTTCCCCATAACCAAAATATTGGTGTTGTGTTCATGTGTTCTTTCATTTTGTTTATGCTTTATGTTTAAGTATACTTAATTGGATAAAGAATTGAATCTTGTAGATAACTAATTCACCCCCCCCCTCTCAGTTATCTCTTGGGACTATTCATAACAATTGGTATCAAAGCCAAGTGCCTCGGAGATAAATTTTAACAGCTTGAGGTTGATCATATGGCATTCTTCAGAAAAGAAATTCCTAAGTTTGATGGAGAGAATTATCTTGATTGGAAGAACAAGATGGTGACCCATTTGTAGTGTATTTCTTTTGAAGTTTTTGATGTAACTATCAAAGAAGTCAAGATTCCTACCTTGGAAGACCTTGCAAAGGATGATGCTACTAAGAAGCAAAAGGAATTATTTCATAGAATGCAATAGCCAAAGAATCCCTTATCAGCGCCCTATCTGATAGTGAGTTGTCAAAAATAAAGAAGGTAGACACCACCCACAAGATATGGAAGTACCTAGAAGACATATTTGAAGGAGACAAACAATCAAAGGATGCACATAGAAAGACATGGAAGAAAAGATACAATGCATTAAAGATGTTTCCTAAAGAAAACATCAAAGCTTATAATCAAAGGATTAATGAAGTAGTTGTTGGAATCAATAACAATGGTGGAGAGATCTTAGAGGAAGACATTATGGACAAGTTGATGACTACTCTCACTCCAGAATATGAAAACAAGATCAACATCCTTGATGAGACCATGCAGCTTACATCTAATTTCAAAAGAGAGACCTTGATCAGCAAAATCTCAGCTTTTGAGATTTCTAGATTGAAGACAGAACCTAAAAGTGAGACAACCTTCAAAGCAACAGTTCATGGTAAGAATTTTGCAAGTACTTCTAGTAATTTTGATGATAATGATGAAGAGAAAACACTAGATGATTTTATTGCTATGATTGACAAAAGAGAAAAGAAAGGAAAAGGAAAGTATGAAGGTCAATTTCCATTTAAATGCTTTTCATTTAATAAGATTGGTCACTTTGCATCTAAGTGTCCTACTAGAGCTAGACAATTCAAAAAGGACTACAAGCCTAAGTACTCTAAGGAATGCTACTATGTTGGAGATGGAGTTTCAAATGATGAATCAGGTGAAGAAGAAATTGGATTCATTGCTATATTAGAAAAAATGAATAATAAGATAGTTCATGAAGATAAGATAGTGAATCAAGAGCTAGCATTAATTTCACAAGCTGACATAAGAACAAACTAGATTATAGACAATGGTTGTTCACATCACATGATAGGTGATAAAGATAGATTTGTTCATCTAGACAAATACAATGGTGGAATGGTTAGATTTGGAGATAACACTCCTAAACCCATAGTTGGTAGAGGAGCCATCACCTTGGATGGAAAGAATAGTACTGATGATGTTCTCTATGTAGATGGTTTGAAACATAACCTTCTTAGTGTTGGACAGTTACTTGGAAAATGATATCAGTTGGAGTTCAAAGATGACAAGTGCATCATTAACAACAAGTATGGTGTTATGATTGCATCAGGCTCAAAGACAAGAGGTAATGTTTTTCAACTCAATTTTGAAGCAAGTTGTTTTGTTGCTAAAATTGATGATAGTTGGTTGTGGCATAAAAGACTATGTCATATCAATTTTGATAACATAGTAAAGATAAGCAATGTAAAAGTAGTAAGAGATCTACCTTGCATACCAAAGTTAGTTGATACTATATGCAAGGAATGTGTGATGGGAAATCATGTGAGAAACTCATTCAAAAGCAAGCAAAACTCAGCAGAGAACAAGTTGGATATGATTCATACAGACCTTTGTGGTCCCACTCAAACAAGATCATACTATGGTAAAAGGTATTTCATTTTGTTTTTTGATTATTATACTAGGATGATGTGGGTTGTGCTCTTAAAAGATAAGTTAGAAGCATTTGAGAAGTTCAAGATATTCAAGGCTAAGGTTGAGAATGAATCTAGACTTAAGATAAACTTTCTAAGATCGGATAGAGGAGGAGAATTCACCTCTAACAGATTCTATGAGTACTATAAAGAACATGGCATAAAGAGACAATTAAGTGCACCTAGAACCCCTCAACAAAATGGAATTGCAGAGAGAAGAAATAGGATCATTCTTGATATATCACACACCATTATGATAGAAGGAAAAGTTGCACACACCTATTGGATAGATGTGGTCAATACAACAATCTACACCATCAATAGGATTCAATTGAGGCCTAGCACTGACAAAACACCATGTGAGCTATGGTTTGGTAATTTTCCCATAGTAAAATACTTCAGAATATTTGGAAGAAAGTGCTACATCAAGAGGGATGAAGCAATAGGCAAGTTTGATGCAAAAAGTGATGAAGGTATTTTTCTTGGTTACTCTACTAAAACTAAAGCTTATAGATGTTTCAATTTAAGATTGAAAAAGATCATAGAAAGTGCTCATGTTAAGATTGATGAAAATTTTTTGGTTCAAGATAGACATCATGATTACTCACCCATGATTGAAGAAGGACCCAGACCCTCCTCTAATGAGATAGTCATTGAAGAAATGTTTGGTAGTATTGATGTATTATTCAATGACCTTGAGACAAGTGAAGAAAGTACTCCTAAGGTTGATGAGTCAGCATCACCTAAAGTTCCAAAGTTTACATCTAGAAATCATTCCCAGAAAGACATCATTGGAGATTAGAGCAGGAAAGTCTTGACTAGATCACAAGAAAAGAACTCAGTTAGCAGTGAAGTGGTATGTTTACTATCCCAGATTGAACCCTTAAGTGTTGAAGATGCATGTAATGATTCTAATTGGCATGATGCTATGAAAGAAGAGCTTGATCAGATTATTAAGAATGACACTTGGGAACTAGTCCCAAGACCTAGTGATAAGAATGTGATTGGAACTAAGTGGATTTTCAGAAACAAGATGAATGAAGATGGTATAGTGGTAAGAAACAAAGAAAGGTTAGTATGTCAAGGCTATGCACAAAGAGAAGGCATTGATTATTCAAACACATTTTCACCTGTGAGTATATTAGAGGCCATTAAGTTGTTTCTAGCTTTTTCTATAGTCAAAAACTTCAAAGTTTATCATATGGATGTCAAGTCAGCATTCCTGAATGGAGATTTGAAAGAAGAAGTATACATTGAGCAGCCAGAAGGATTCACCTTATTAGACAAACTTGATATGGTATGTAGATTGAAGAAGGCCCTCTATGGACTTATGCAATCCCCTAGAGCATGGTCTGAGAGACTAGATGGATATCTAACCAAGATTGGATTCAAGAAAGGAGCAAAAGATTGTAATCTATTCATTAGAGAGACATCTAAAGGTTTGTTACTTGTAGCTATATTTGTTGATGACATTATCTTTGGAGGTAATGACAAACTTAGTGCTGAATTTGCTAGGGAGATGAAAAATGAATTTGAGATGAGTATGATTGGTCCCATCAAATACTTTTTGGGATTGAATGTGCAATAGATAGAGAAAGGTATTTTCATTAATCAGTCTAAGTATGTGAAAGAAATATTAAAGAATTTCAAGATGGATGATTGCAAGCCAGTAGGGACACCTATGATTACTAGATGAAAACTTACAAAGGGAGATGACTCACCAGTAGTTGATATAACATTGTACAAGTCTATGATTGGTAAACTCATATATCTTACTTAGACTAGACCTGATATTTCCAATGCAGTTGGCATAGTTGGAAGATTTGCAACATAACCTAAGAAAAGTCACCTCAAGGTAGTAAAGAGAATATTTAGATACTTTTAGGGCACTATAGATTATGGTCTATGGTATCCTAATTAATAAAATGTTGACCTTCATGTGTACAGTAATGTAGATTGGGTAGGATGTGTTGATGACAGAAAGAGTACATCAGGTGGAGCAATGTTTCTTGGTGATAGACTTGTCACTTGGACAAGCAAGAAACAAAATTGTATTTCTCAGTCAATAGAAAAAGTGGAGTATGTTGCACCAGCGTTGAATTGTTCTACAATTGTTTGGATCAAACATATGATAAGGGATTTTGGAATTCAGATTGATTATCCTATTGTTATTCACTATGATAACACTAGCACTATCAATATGTCAAAGAACCTTGTGATACATGCAAAGACAAAGCACATTGAGATCAAGTATCACTTCCTAAGAGAGAAAGTGGTAGAGAAAGAAGTCATGCTGGACCATGTGAGTACTAAAGATTAGTTGGCAGATATATTCACAAAGCCATTACCTAAGGATACTTTTGAGTATCTCAGGGAAAAGTTGGGAGTTATTCCCTTCCCTGATTCTACTTAGAAGAAAGAAGGAAAGGCATCAGTCCTCAGGGACTGATGGAAGGTTGACTACTCTACCTCAGGAGTAGTACCAATGCTTAAAATGAATGGTTCCCTTTTCCATTGATGTCAAAGGGGGAGTAATATAAAGAGTCATGAAAAATAGAAGGAGTAATACACGTAGGGGGAGCAACATTCAGTTGTGGCAGCAGTTCAGTTAAGGAAATGGAGAATGCTAGAAAATATTGTAGCAAATGGAGGATTCATCTTTGGGGGAGTTTTGAAGAGGAAATGGAGAATGTTATAGGTGAAATGTTCATTTGGGTTGATGGTAGTTTTTCATTCCACATGTTTCCATCAATGCCAAAGGGGGAGATTGTTGGAGATTTGCCAACAGGCTAGTACTGACTGTATGTTTCTCATTGATGACAACATATGGAAAGTAGCATGCATGGAAGTCTTATGTAGTAATATTTTAGTATATGTTGCATGGTATCATCATGATATCATGGGCGTATAGGTTAACTATTAGTACAGATAGTTATACAACAGCTTGTGTCAACATTATTCCTAATAAAGTAATAGGTAGTGTTTTGTGTATGGTTGTCCATACAATTATCATAGAGCCTTGAGCTCTTGGATATATGATGAAGACATGTTATTAATGTTACGTTCATGGATGCATGGTCTGATGATGAACACAAGTGAAGTTATGCAATTGCTATTCACTAGTAGCAGTTCCCTATGTTTATTCAGAAGAGCCGATAGAGATTTTATTAGTTCTTGAGTTGTGCCTATCTTGAGGGTATGCGCGCTTGGATTTTAGCTTAAAAAAGAGTTTTTGATGTTTGGTTAAGAGTGCACAAGTTAATTCAGCCTAAAGAGAAAGTTCTAGTTGTTTTGATAGATCCGACAGTGTGTAGCGTGCATCTACAATTATTTTATTAGATAGGTCCCAGAATGAGTTGCGTGCATAGTAGAGCTGACAAAATGTTTATTGGAGTTTGTTATGGTTTCTCTAATATGATTTCAAGGTGATTCTAATAGGGTGACTTGATAATATCATTTGGAGGAAAGATATTTATAGGTAGTCATTTGTGATTGTTGTGGTGTGGTTCATAGTTGATTAAATAGAGTAGAGAAAAGTGTGCAAAGTGTTGAACCATTAGAGGAAGGTCTATGTGACCAAGTAAAGTATTTGTGCTATACATTGGAACTGATCTAGATAGCGGGTCAAAGCACAGTTCACCAAGATCCAGATATAGTGTGTATCTATTATTCAGAAGGTTGTAGCCTTTGCCCCTTTGAGCAGTGAGCTCTTGGATAGCGTGTCCTCTCCCCTAACAGGGACAATTGTAAAATACTCCTAACAAGGTCTGACCCTTGACCAGGTCTACTTTACTTAATATATTGTAAAGCTACTCCTAGCAAGGTAAAGGATCTTCTAATAAGTATCATAATACACTAGTATAGAATATTAGTGTGTGTCAATTCCCACTGGGGTTTTTACCTATTTGGGTTTCCCCGTAACCAAAAGATTGGTGTTTTTTTCATGTGTAATTCCATTTTTTTTATCCTTTATGTTTAAGTATACTTAATTGGATAAAGAATTGAATCTTTTAGATAACTGATTCCCCCCCCCCCCCCACCCTCTCAGTTATCTCTTGGGACTATTCCTAACAATTGGTATCAGAGTAAGAGGTCTACCTTGCATAGCAAAGCCATTTGATACTATATGCAAGGAATGTGTGATGGGAAAGCATGTGAGAAACTCATTTAGAAGCAAGCAAATTTTAGCAGAGAACAAGTTGGATCTTATTCATACAGACCTTTGTGGTCCCACTCAAACAAGATCATACTATGGTGAAAGATATTTCATTTTTTTTGTTGATGATTATACTAGGATGATGTGGGTTGTGTTCTTAAAAGATAAGTCAGAAGCATTTGAGAAGTTCAAGATATTCAAGGCTCAGGTTGAGAATGAATCTAGACTTAAGATAAAATGTCTGAGATTGGATAGAGGAGGAGAATTCACCTCTGACAGATTCTATGAGTACTATGAAGAACATGGCATAAAGAGACAATTAAGTGCACCTAGAACCCCTGAGAAGAATGGAATTGCAAAGAGAAGGAATATGATCATTCTCGATATAGCATGCATCATTATGAAAGAAGGAAAAGCTACACACACCTATTGGAGAGATGCGGTCAATACAATAGTTTAAACCATCAATAGGATTCAATTAAGGCTTGGCACAAAAAAAACACCATATGAGCTATGGTTTGGTAATGTTCCCATAGTAAAATACTTTAGAATATTTGGAAGCAAATGCTACATCAAGAGGGATAAAGCAGTAGGCAAGTTTGATGCAAGAAGTGATGAAGGTATGTTTCTTGGTTACTCTACTAAAAATAAAGCTTATAGATGTTTCAATTTAAGATCGAAAAAGATCATAGAAAGTGCTCATGTTAAGATTGATGAAAATTTTATGATTCAAGAAAGATATCATGATTACTCACCCATGATTGAAGAAGGACCTAGACCCTCCTCTAATGAGACAATCATTGAGGAAATTTTGGATAGTATTGATGTATTATTCAATGACCCTAAGACAAGTGAAGAAAGTACTCCTAAGGTTGATGAGTCAACATCACCTAAAGTTCCAAAGTTTACATCTAGAAATCATTCCAAGAAAGACATCATTAGAGATCAGAGCAGGAAAGTCTTGACTAGATCACAAGAAAAGAACTCAGTTAGTAGTGAAGCGGTATGTTTACTATCCCAGATTAAACCCTTAAGTGGTGAAGGCTACAACCTTTTGAATAAAAGATACACACTATATCTGGATCTTGGTGAACTGCGCTTTGACCTATTGTTTGGATCAGTTCCAATGTATAGCACAAATACTTTACTTGGTCACATAAACCTTCCTCTAATGGTTCCTTCCTCAGGATGTTGGATAGTCAAAGTGGGGAAGGATTGGGAAATAGTTTTTACAAATATGGTTCTTTCATCATTAGTTCTAACCCAACTCTCAAGTTCGAAGATGATATTACGACCTAAAATGTTCAATTCGTGAATAGGCTCAAGGTCATTGTGGGATTCCACTTTAGCCATTGGTGGATTAGACTCGTTAAGTTCATCATTTTTCTCTAGACTCACATTGGGTTTAGGTGCATATTGGTGAATGACATCAACATGTTTTTCTATGATAAGCTCTTCTTCCTCTGGAATGACACCCCATTCATAGTCATTGGATTCATCTTCTGATTCTTCATCTAGACCTCTAGGAAATCTAAGAACATGTGTGAAATCAGGATGGATACCCCAAGAAGGGTTACCTTTAGATTCTAATTTGAATTCATACTCATGGGAATCTATTTCTAAATAGCTGCCACCTTCCTCATTGTCTATGTGGTTTTCTTCAAGGTCACCTGGTTCTCATGGTGCAACTATATTTTTTTCTATAGTAGGTTCTTGTGTTTCTTCAAATTTGTATGTAAGTCAGATCAGCCTGCCACCTCACACAAACAACTAGGGAAAGATTCCACAAGTTCGGCACTCTGGATCTGTAATCCAAATCATACAATCTCTTTTCCCACAAGATTAACTTTGAAAGATTAGCCTTTCTAGGTCAACCTTCACTACAAAAGATCAACTTAGCTTTGATATGACCTAATGCAATGCTAAGGTAGGGGGATCCAATTAAGGACAATCCAACCTTGTAGCTTCAAAACAACATAGTGGAAAAAATAACACAACACAAGAAGATATGTTTCAAAACATATTTTCCATTAACATGTCCGGTTGTAAGGCCTTCTAGGTTAGGGTCAATTACAATCAAGAAGTAATTATGCAAGATCAACCAAGGTCCAACACAACTCCAACTAGTTCAGTCCTAAGATAAATCAGTAATTGATGGAAACCCTAAGGAAGATCTAAACTTGAGCTCGCAAGCCTCCAAGCAATCTCCTTGTCTCCAAGTGTGCAAACCACTAGCTCTGCTAATACAAACTATCAGATAATAATTTGATCTGCAAGACCTCACAGGATCTTTTCCACAACTTCACTTATCTGCTACCCTCGAATCTTCTTTCATGATCTCTCTAAGTCATGCACTAAACAACTACCCCAAACATCCCTTAAATACTAATCATCAACCACAAGTCAGCTAGATGAAACCATTAACTCTTCCTAACAAATATTAAATGCAATACAAGTCAGCTCTCAAATAGCCTTACAATTAAGAAATTCAACATGTCAGCCTGTAACAACAACTACCAACAATAAATGCACAAAGTCGGCCAACCAAATCACCAAGAACTCTAGTCGGTAAACCAAAACTACCGAGTGCCAAAGAAACTACCAAGCACCAATGAAACAATCAACCAAGCCAACCAATACCAAGCAACAGAGGCATTACCAAGCACCAATTCTACCAAGCACCAGAAGCTTCACCAAGTTCCTTCAGCAACTAAGCTTCCTTCAATAATCGAGACCATCAGTTAAGGCTACAACTGAGTAACATTAGCCAAGAAACACACCACCACTAGTACATTTGAGGTCAAATTCTGATGGCCATTTGTTGGATTTGCAATGCTCATTTGTCAGCATTTTGACACATGTGTCTATCACCATTTTTGCATTGGAAATTGTGATGGAAGAGGTATCCGTCAGTTTACCGATACCCCATTACATTGGAAACTTTCACATGATAATAGCTTTGTTATGGCATTTCCTATGGTCCATCTATTAGAATTCTAACACAAAGACCAATTAGAAATATACAATCACTGTCAGAACTAACTGTTGAAAAGATATCCTTTCCGACATTAGAAATATTGGTATAGTGATAGATCTACAACCAACATCTGATAGATAAACCTGTTGGTGACATAGCATTACTGTCAGAAGTGTCTATCACAAATTGTATATCTACAACATTTTAACTGTCAGAAGAGAGATGGTAGTCCAGCATATCTCTGACAGTGTGCTCTGTCAAACGTATAGCATTATTGTTGCAATAATTGTCATAAAGTATTTTCTCTCACATTTTATCTATTAGATAGGCGATGTGTGGGCCTATATTCCGATGGTAAATGATGTTGAATGTATAGTACTTTAGTCAGAATGAATTATAAAGTGTCAAAAAATAAATGGATGTGCACATTAAAAATAACACAACTCAAGAGACCATCATAGGTTGTCTCTTTCTTCGGTCTATATTATTGACAGAATGTTTTACCTTTCATTAGCTCATCAAATCCAGGGATTTGAAAGAATTTAATAGAATATTTTCATGACAATGTATATTATTTAAGTTGATGTTGCATGAATTTATCTACTTCACGCACTTGTAGACTATGAGGATGGTGATAAAGAAGCATGGCCATGGGAGGAGATGCTTCTTTATCACCATCCTAATAGTCTACAAGTGTGCGAAGTAGATAAATTCATGCAACGTCAACTTAAATAATATACGTTGTCATGAAAATATTCTATTAAATTCTTTCAAATCCCCGGATTTGATGAGCTAATGAAAGGTAAAAAAATTTGTCAATAATATAGACCAAAGAAAGAGACAACCTATGATGGTCTCTTGAGCTATGTTATCTTTAGTCCTAGCTACTGGGTAAGGCCTAGAAGACTTATACCTGTCGATCATCGAGAATAATCACCTCCTTGCATTTATGTACACTACACAATTTTTTGAAGACACAACATAATTGAGTGGTTTTCCCAGTGATGCAAAGTAGTGGTTTCTTTGCATTGTCTGGGAATAGCACTCAATTATGTTGTGTCTCCAAAAAATTGTGACCATGATGCCTACATTTATGTTTCTCAACTGTTGTGATATCTACATCGCAGTCTATCATTGTTGCAGCAGCAAAGCCTATATTCCACAACAAAAAGGAAGACGTCTTTATAGCTTGGGTCTGGATCCTACCCCAATTGTTGAAGGATCTAGGGCCAAGCTAAAAATATTTCTTCTCATTATGTCTGCAACATTATGTCCATCCATGATCTCAAGAATATCATCATCTTTCCACTCTTCATTTTCCAAAATGTATCACTTCTTCAAGCTTGCAGAGTAATCTTAATAATAAAAGAACTCTTACCAACATTAGGGTACCCACAGAAAAAAATAGTTGATGTTATTGGTGCTTGTGCTCAACGATATTGATTCACTATTTTGAAATGGCCAATTCATTTTTATTTCAATTGTAGAGAAAAGGAGTGGGAGAAAATGAGCGGGTGAAAGTTGATCGAGTGTGAGAGAAGGCATTGCATTTTATTCTTTTTGGTTCTTTTTTTTCCCATATTCAGTAGATAAAAATCATGGCAGCAGCCACTTAGCCATCTTTTTGATGTTCCAGGTATTTTACAAAGATACAAGTGTGTGGATTTATAATTCAATTTCTTGTAGTTATTGGTCAAATGCAAATATTTTGTCAAGTTGAAAGGGCAAGATATCAGTTTGGTGTTTTTGGTTTATGTCAAAAGTTGATTTGGTAAAATCCTTAAAAAATAGACTACATGTTCTAAAATGTAAAGAAGTTGAATGTTAAATGTAAGATATATATCTCATCCATAGTAATCAAAAGAAGGGACATGAAACTTATAAGGAGATTTACCAACTAAAAATATAAGTGAATAGGAAACATGATTGGTACCTTATGAATTGGTTTTTGAGGTGCACAATCTTCATCAATCTCCTCAGAAGAAGACCCCTCCTCACAAAAAATGTATTTAACACAAAAAAACAAATCTACAAAACTGAACCAATGGCATGTTTAGAACAAAGAAATAGAATGATAATAATATGCTGAAAATTTTGTTATGTTTAATACATGAAAAAGGACCAGTCCCAACAATTATTAAACATACTTTATCTAACATGATAATAACATGCTAATTAAACTGATAAAGGTGATATCTACATTTAATCTGCCAATTACTAATTACACAAAAAACAAATTTACAAAACTAAACCAATTGCATGTTCTTCATGTGGTACAAGGAAGATTTTTCTATGAAAGAAAAAGTGAAATGACCTCATCATTTTTATTTCGATTGGATAGAGAAGGAGCAGGAGAAAGGGAGCAAAAGATGAGTGCAGGAGAAGGTATGTGATTTCTTCATCTTTCAAGCATCTGGCATCATATTCAACCACAAATTTCAAATGCATTGCATTTTATTTGATCATGAATACTCTCTGAAATGACTACATTCTACTGGTGTTGTGCCCTAGCATGTGCTTTATCTCCATTATTTGATGTTATTGGTGCTTGTGCTCAAGGATATCGATTCACTATTTTCAAATGTTTGGATTGTTTTGGTCATGACTATTCCTCTAGTACATAGTCAGGAAATGTAACTGTCTAATGATTATATGTAATGTTGAATGGATTAAATGCTTTATTCTTGGTAGAAGTGAATGGAAGGAATAGTTTTGATGTTAGGTTTCATTTATTATTGAATTCAATGGTTTCCAAGATGTGTTGAGGAGTTTTCTCCTTGTTTAATGTTAACTGTTCCTGTACAATCCACTCATACAACAGTGAAATTCTATGTGATTGAAAATTTCATACAACTGGTCCTTTGGTGTGTATTAAATAAAATCCAGTCACTTATTGAATTCTTTGGAGACTATTGGTTTGACTATCCATGCGTTACTAGTGACTGAGATTCTTTAAAGGATACAAAACCCTTCATTTTGGGGTTATTATGTGTGGATTCAAATGTAGGTTTGATATGGTTAATGTTTAGAAGAGATCAATAAAGTATTTAAATAAAATCTTACATATTTGGAGAGGTTTGAGAGGCACTTATCATGACTATACCCTCACAAATAGTGGCATAGACTGGTTTTACTAAGTTTCCTTTCTCTATTTTGAGGTTTCCTTTCTCTGTTGCAGGGGTACAGTCAGAGGGTTCATTAAAAAAATGATCCTTTGAATGGTTACTATGAATATTAATGATTTGATATAGCATATTGATCATTTTACTTGAAGTTTGGAATAGCTTGTGCAAGGGTGAAAGTAGTTTTCATCATTTTGGTCGTGACTGTTCCTCTACATAGTCATAAAATGTAACTATCTAATGATTATATGTAATGTTGAATGGATTAAATGCTTTATTCTTGGTAGATGTGAATGGAAGGAATAGTGTTGGTGTTAGGTTTCATTTATTATTGAATTAAATGGTTTCCAAGATGTGTTGAGGAGTTTTCTCCTTGTTTAATGTTAAATGTTCCTAGACAATCCACTCATACAATAGTGAAGTTACAAAACTGAACCAATGGCATATTTACAACAAAGAAATAGAATGATAATAATACGCTAAAAATTTGATTCTATTTAATAATTGCCGAAGGATGAGTCCCAACAATTCTTAAACATACTATTTATTTGATATGATTAATTGTTAATAAAGGTCTAATTTTGTAGACTGCTAGCACGAAGGAAGATTTGACCTAGCCAAATCTTCTGGTGTAGGAGCACCTAGGCTAGCCTTCATTGTTAAACTATTTTTGGCTTGGACTTGACTCTAGCCAAGTCAAGAGGATAGGTTAGATTGTTTTTAGACCTTAGAAGGTCATTTGCAGATGTTGGCTAAGTGAATTAGTGACTAAGACTAAGGTCACTAATTAGCTTTTGTGAAGTTGTTATTTGAATTCCTTAGCGTTAGTAGTTGAGATAGAGTGTTTTTAATGTTTCGTAGACACATAATGAAGGTTTTAAAGATGCCATAAGGTCATTAATGGCCTTGGATCCTTGAAACATTGGAGGTTAAGATTCCTAAGAAATAGGATTGAGGCATATGTGGAAGTTGCCAAATGTTGTATAATAGTTGTCATGACAACATTTGCAATTATTGCAAATGTTGCATGCAACTCGGTTAGATTTGGATTCCCATCAGTATAGGAGTGGGGAATCAGACAAGAGTCCTAAAAATGAAGTAAATGGCATCTAATACAAGTAGAGACTTGAATCTCAAGAGGGTGATGAATTGTAACAAGTTAGAAGTTTGTTAATAGAGCTCTACAATAGTTTGACAATGGATTTTTTGAGACTTTGTGCTGGCAGTCATATCTAATGGTTTGAATGTGTTAAGTTGATGATCGTTTAATATTCTTTAGACTGTTAGAAGACTTTTTCTTTTGAAGAGAAAGTTTTTTTTAATAGATTTGGGGCGTCGGTCAAAGAACAACTTGTTTTAGAGTTTCACTATTACTATTCTGACCAGTTTGAGTTTTCGTGGCTCCCCCGTGAAATCTAGCCATGGGAAATGACTCATGATGGATGGATATGTTAGGGGAGTCACTATTGTATATAATTTTATGATTAGGAGTCTAGAAAATGAGGAGAGCTATTTTTAATGCTAGGCCCTAGGCAAGCAAACAGAGCTTGATTAGAGGTCTAGACTATGAAGAAATAGAGATTTCATTGCAGGGTTGAGAGCACAGTATGACTCTAGGACTTTTTCTGGAAGGTGGTTAACATATCTAAACATCCTATGTGGATTGGGTTCATACCAATCATCTAAATTGTGTTTTGAGAAAGTTTTCTACTAGGATACGATCAGTCCTAGAAAATAGGTCAATTAGCCATGTTTTCCCTAGTTTGTAGGAAGGTGGTGTACGAAGGCTACCGAGACCTAAAAATTGCATAATCTTTAGTAAGAGCCAAAAGGGTATTCAAATTCCCAATTGGTTTTGCAATTTTTTTTGAAAAATTGGATAGGAAAGGCCAAAAGCCACTGAAAAAGGCTACAAAGAATAAATTGAGCTTTACGGTCTCCAAAGTATGAATCTTGGAACCCAATAATGTTGGAGATTTGCTAGCAGGCCAGTACTAACTATATGTTTGTCATTGATGACAAAATATGGAAAGTAGTATGCGTGGAAGTCTTATATAGTAAGATTTCTATATATGTTGGATAGGCATGATATAAGCATGATATCATGGGTGCAGAGGTTGATTATGAGTACAAATAGTTATATAGTAGCTTGTGTCAGCAGTGTTCCTGACAGAGTTATAGGTAGTGTTCTATGTGTTTTTGTCCATATAGATGTCCTATGGGCATGCATCCCTGGATATATGTTTCATACATTTTAGTGATGTTAATTTCATAGACGTATGATCTGAAGATGAACACAAGTGAAGTTATGTAGTCGCTATTCGCAAGTAGCAGTTTCCTGTGTTTTCTCAGCAAAGCTGACTGAGATTTTATTGGTTCATGAATTGTGCCTATCTTTATGGTATGTACCCTTGGATTTAAGCTTAGAGATGAGTTTTTGATGTTTATTTAAGAGCACATGAGTTAATTCAGCTTGTAGAGAAAGTTGTAGTAGTTTTGGTAGAGCTGACAATATGTAGCGTGCATCTACATTTATCTTGTTAAGACAGGTCCCAAATTATGTTGCATGCATAATAGAGCCAACATAATGTTTTTGGGGGTTTATTATGGTTTCTCTATTATGATTTAAATTTGGTTCTAACAGGCTAACTTGATCATATCATTTAGAGGAAAGATACTTATAGGATGTCATTTGTGATTTCTTGAGTATGGTTTATGGTTGATTAAGTAGAGAAGAGAAGAGTGTGGGAAGTGTTGAGCCATTAGAAGAAGGTCAATGTGACCAAGTAGAATATGTGTGCTATACATTGGAACTGATCTATACAGCAGGTCAAAGTGCAGTTCACCAAGATCTAGATATAGTGTGTATCTATTATTCAGAAGGTTGTAGCCTTTGCCCCTTTGAGTAGTGAGCTCTCAGATAGTGCATCCTCTCCCCTAACAAGGAAAATTGTAAAAGAATCCTAACAAGGTTTGACCCTTAACTGTCTACTGTACTTCATATATTGTAAAGCTACTCCTAACAGGGTAAAGGATCTTCTAACAAGGATCAAAAAACACTAGTGTAGAATATTAGTGGATATCAAGTCCCACTGGAGTTTTTACCTATTTGGGTTTCCCCATAACCAAAATCTTGGTGTTGTGTTCATGTGTTCATTTATTGTGTTTATGCTTTATGTTTAAGTATACTTAATTGGATAAAGAATTGAAACTAGTAGATAATTGATTCACCCCCCCCCCCCCCCCTCTCAGTTATCTCTTGGGACTATTCCTAACAGATAAGAATATGGATCAAGATCTTTCAAGAATGGATCAATTTGACAAGATTGTGAAATTTTTCATGATGGAGATCACCCCTACAACACAGAATGGATTTTTTGAAGAATGGGCACTTAGAGTTTTCTAAGTGAGTGAGAGGAAGTGTACTAAAACTAGGGTGTTAGTCTTTCAAGGTTAAGCATAGGAGATAGAACTCTTAAGAAGGAGTTGAGATTTGACTTAGTTAATGATCTAAGCCAAAGAGGACCTAGAGGAGACTGGGTACCTAGAAAAGACAAGCTCAGTATCTTAAGAAGAAGTGAAAGCAAACCTTGGAACACTCACATCATATTGGTATCAAAGCTTGAATAGATCAGGCTTGTGGTGGATTTTGCAGCCTACTAAATCAGTGGGAGAAAATACACCAAGTGGTTTAGTGAAAGACAAAACCATGGTGACTAATGCTAAGTTAGCCAAGAAGGTTGAGGAACAAGAAGATAACTGGTTGCTAAGAGAAAGGTTACTTCAAATGGAACAACTCTTGGGTGAAGTCCAAGAAAAAGTAGATAAGGTCAAGGACAAGATTGACCAAAATGAAGAAGCTAAAGCAAGGGAGAAGGAATTAGAGTTGAAGGAGGAAGCACCAACACCTGACCCTATTCTTCCTGAAGAGCCATTCTTAAAGGCATTGAAAGCATTGAGTGGAAAATCTTTGGAAGGTGTGCCACTATTTAGTGGACAAATGGATCCAAATTTAGTAGTGGATTGGATTGATAGCATTGAGAACCATTTTGAATGTGATGGTATATCTGAAGCACACAAAGTTATGGTGGCCAAGTCTAGACTAAGAGGTTCATCTCTTACTTGGTGGAAGTTTGTGCAAACCAAGAGGGAAAAGGATGGAAAAGGTCCTATAGTGACATGGAAGGGTATGGTGTCTTAAGTAAAGTAGACCTACCTTCTTGATGATTATGAAGTTCAACTTTATAGGAGGAGACACAATCTTAGACAAAAAGATTTGGATGTCCAAGCCTACACTGAGGAGTTTCAAAAGATGTGTTTGAGATATAAGGTAGTTGAAGAAAAAAGCATCAAGCTTGCAAGATACTTGAATGGCCTAAAGTGGTCTATTCAAGAAGAGATGAGCCTAGTGAATTTCAAATCCATTAGGTAGTGCTATCAAATGGCCTTGAAGATAGAAGATAAAAGAAAAAGGAAATAAGAAACCTCCAAAGGTAAGGGTAAAGGAAAAGATACTAGAGGTCAAAGAGGTGGCTATGGTGGAAGAGGTACTAAACCAAGAGCTCAAGGAGATAGCAAGCTCAGTGAACAGCAAGAAGGAAGCCCAAGTAGAGGTGGTAGAGGAAGAAGTTCTAACTCTAGCTTTAGAGGAAGAAGTGGTAGTCAAGGAGGAAGAGGAAATTATTTTTCTAATATGAAGTGCTACCATTGCAATCAAATGGCACACCATTCTTATAGATGCCCGGAGAAAGGTGGTTCATCACAAGGAGGTGATAAGAGAACTAACCTAGTTTAAGATGAGTCTAATGCAGCACAGAAGCATGAATTACCACTGAATTCAGAGGAAGGAGAAAACCTCATGATGAGGAGAACTTTGATCAAAGAACTAGTGAAGGAGGAGCCAAGCCAAAGAAGATCTTTATTTAGGATAAAGTGTAAGATAATGGGGAAAGTATGTAGAGTCATTATTAACTCAGGGTCTACTGACAACATTGTGTCAGAGGAAGTAGTCAGCAAGCTAAAGTTGACAAGGATACCCCACACCAATCCTTACAAGGTCACTTGGCTTAACAAAGGCCAACATGTATTAGTGAATGAACAAGCATGGGTGGAGTTCTCCATTGGAAGGTACAAAGAAAATTTTTTATGTGATGTGTTGCCTATGGATGCATGCCATTTTCTCCTAGGTAGACAATGGAAATTTGACCACCAAGCCATACATGATGGAGGAAAGAATTCTTGTTCTTTCAAGAAGGACAATATAACCTTCAAAATATAGTTAGTGCTAGAAGAGGTTGAAGTAAAGACATCAGGTCCAAATGTCCTTATGGTGAGTGAAAAAGAGTTCTTTCAAACCATAGAAGAGAGTGAAGGTATTGGCTATGCATTGGTGTTGAAACCAAGAGAGGGAGATGAAAGCAAGATGACTAAGAAGACAGAGTTACCAAAGGAGATTCAAGGTATGTTGCAGACTTACCAAGGTATTGTAAGTGATGGAAAACCATCAACCTTACCCCCTCAAAGAGCCATAAGTCATAGGATAGACCTAATCCCAGGAGCTACCCTACCTAACAAAGCAGCCTACAAGATGACCCCTCAACAAAATGAGGAAATAGCAAGACAAATACAAGATCTCTTAAACCAAGGTTTCATTTGGAAAAGTATTAGTCTATGTGTTGTACCCACTATACTTGCACCAAAGAAAGGGGGAACTTGGAGGCTATGTACTAACTCAAGGGATATAAATAGAATAACCATAAGGTATAGGTTTCCTATCCCTAGGATTTAAGACTTAATGGATTGTATAGGAGAAGCCAAGTACTATAGCAAGATAGACTTGAAAAGTGGTTATCACCAAATAATAATACATGAAGGTGATGAGTGGAAGACAACCTTAAAGACCAATGAAGGGCTATATGAATGGCTTTTCATGCCATTTTGATTGTCAAATGCCCCCTCCACATTCATGAGGCTCATGAATGAAGTCCTCAGAGACTACATAGGAAAGTTTTTAGTTGTATATCTAGATGATATACAATTTTTAGCAAGACAAGGAGTGAGCATCTAGAACAACTTGATATTGTTTTCAAGAAGCTACATGAGGAGAAGTTGATGATCAACTTGGAGAAGTGTGAGTTCATCAAAATAGAGCTAGTGTACCTTGGGTTTGTCTTATCACATGGAAATCTAAAAATGGACAAAAGAAAAGTTGAGGCTATCATGAATTGGCCTACTCCAAGGATAGAAATATAGGTACGAAGTTTTCATGGCCTTGCACAATATTATTAGAAACTCATAAGGTAGTTTAGTGCAATTTGTGCTCCCATGTTGGATACTATCAAGAGACGAATGAAAACCAAGTTTTTTTGGAATGAAAATGCTAATAGAAGCTTTGAGTTGTTGAAGGAGAAGATAGCTACCCAACCTATTTTAGTGCTTCCAAGCTTTGAGAAACTATTCACTATTGAGTGTGATGCTAGCAATGTAGCAATTGGGGCAGTTCTAAGCCAAGAAGGTAGACTGGTAGCTTTCCATTCTAAAAAGTTAACTAAGGCTAAGAGGACGTACTCTTCTTATGACCTGGAGATGTATGCATTGGTCCAAGCTCTAAGGAAATGGAGGCACCATTTACTTCCAAAGGAATTTATTGTGTATTTAGACAATCAAGCACTGAGTTTCCTAAATTCACAAGAGAAGTTGAGTCACAAGCACATGAAGTGGGTCAAGTACCTACAAGATTACACCTTCAATATAAAGCATAAGAAAGGTGTTCTAAATAAGGTGGTATATGCATTGTCTAGAAGGACACTCACAATCCAAGAAATATAGCTGAAAAGCATGGGAATAGATCATTTCAAGGATCTATATGTAGATGATGAAGATTTTTCTGACATATACAAGGTATGTGCTAAATACAAGAATCATTTTCATAGTAGGTATGCTGAGTATACTTTGCAGAGTAATCTCTTGTTTAAAGGGAATCAATTATGTGTTCCTAGAGGCTCTATTAGAGAGAACTTGATTCAAGAAAAGCATAATGGTTCTTGGAGTGGTCATTTTGGGATTACCAAAACTCAGGACCTTGTTCAGTGGTTCTACTACTAGCCTAGAATGATTCTTGATGTTAGGAGGTATGTGGAAATCTATGTTGTATGTCAAAAGGCCAAGGGCACTTCTACTAATGCTAGTCTTTACCAACCACTACCTATTCCTACTAGTCCATGGGAATGTTTAAGTATGGATTTTGTAGTCGGGTTACCCAAGTCCATACAAGGCATGGATAGTGTGTATGCGGTTGTGGATAGATTTAGTAAGATGGCTCATTTTGTGCCATGCAAGACCACTAATGATGCTTGTCAAATAGCCTCTTTATTTTTCAAGGAAATTGTGAGAATCCATGGGTTACCTATCAGCATTGTGTCAGACAAAGACACTAAGTTTTATGAGTCATTTCTAGAAGACTCTTTGGCAAAGATTGGGCACCAAATTATCTTTTGGATCAGCCTACCATCCACAAACTGATGGTCAAACTGAGGTTGTTAATAGAAGCCTTGGGAATCTTTTGAGATGTTTGACTAAGGAGTATGGGAAGTAATGGGATTAGTTAATTGGGCAAGTTGAATATGCCTACAATGATACTGTCAATAGATCAATAGGAAAAATTCCATTTGAGATAGTGTATGGCCTAAATCCTAGAGGTATCTATGAGTCAAGAGATTTGAAAGATGGAGTAAAAGGATGTGGATATGCTGAAGATTTTTCATATGCTATGTAGGAGATCCATGAAATAGTGAGGAAGACATTGACAGAAAACACCATGAAACATAAAGTAAACGTGGATGAAAGTAGGACAGTTGAGTTTCATGTTGGTGACTAAGTCATGGTGTATCTTAATAAGTCAAGATTGAAAAAGGGAGTACCTCACAAGTTACAAATGAGTAAAATAGGACCCTATCCTATCGTAGCAAGGTATGGTGATAATGCCTACAAGGTTGAGCTGTCGGAGGATAGTGGACTATCTCCTATCTTTAATGTTGTAGACTTAGTCCATTACAAAGGACCACCACAAGACACAGATCAGAGTCTTCATGAAATAATATGAGATGTAGAAGAGTTGAACTTGCCTACTGCTACAGTCACAGGTCTAGATAGCATACTGGACACAGGAGTCTATAAACAGACTAGAACAAAAGAATACAAGGAACATCTCATCAAGAAGTATGGGTAGAGTGATGCTGATGTAGTATGGATAAAGGATTGAGAGTTCAAGAAGATGGGAATTGATCCTAACATCCTCAATCCAAGGGTGGATTGAACTTCTTATTTTGGGGAGGATGGTGCAAGAGCACCTAGGCTAGCCTCCATTGTTAAAGTGTTTTTGGCTTGTACTTGACTCTAGCCAAGTCAAGACGATAGGTTAGATATTTTTTAGACTTTAGAAGGTCATTTTTAGATGTCAGCTAAGTGAATTAGTCACTAAGACTAAGGTCACTAATTAGCTTTTATGAAGTTATTATTTAAATTCCTTAGCATTAGTAGTTGAGATAGAGTTTTTTTAATGTGTCTTAGACACATAATGAAGGTTGTAAAGATGCCATAAGGTCATTAATGGCCTTGGATCCTTGAAAAATTGGAGGTTAAGAGTACTAAGAAATAGGATTGAGGCATATGTGGAAGTTGCAAAATGTTGTAAAATAGTTGTCATGACAACATTTGTAATTATTGCAAATGTTGCATGCAACTCAGTTAGCTTTGAATTCTCGTCAGTATAGGAGTGGGGAATTGGCCAACATGCCCAAAAATGAAGGAGATGGAATCTAATAAAAGAAGAGACTCAAATTTAAGGAGGGTGATGAATTGTAACAAGTTAGAAATTTGTTAATAGAGCTCTGCAACTGTTTGATAGTGTATTTTCTAAGACTTTGTGCTGACAATCATATCTAATGATTTGAATGTGTTAAGTTGATGATCATTTAATATTCTTTAGACTATTAGAAGACTTTTTATTTTGAAGAGCAAGTTGTTTTGAATATATTTAAGCCATCAGTCAAAGAACAACTTGTTTTAAAGTTTCATTGTTACTGTTCTGACCAGTTCAAGTTTTCATGGCTCCCCCATGAAATCTAGCCATGAGAACCACTCATGATGAATGGATATGTTAGGGGAGTCACTATTGTATATATTTTTAGGATTTGGATTCTGGCAAATGAGGAGAGCTATTTTTAATGCTAGGCCCTAGGTGAGCAGACAGAGCCCGATTAGAGGTCTATGCTGTGAAGAAATAGAGATTTCATTGCAAGGTTGAGAGTACAGTATGACTCTGTTGGTTATCTTTTCTTTCTACTTGCAGGTTTACAATATGATTGACAAATTAATGTCACTAACTCTATCACCACTCCAAAGTCTGCAAGGAAAAGGGCCAATTAACAAGGATCAAAGAGATCCTCCTACACTTTGAGATTAGATGCTCAGGAGGGTATACCTTTGACTCACTTCTTCAAAGGAGTCACAAAATGTTATACAACTATACCGTTTACAAATAATTTTGAAGATTTATCACTTGAATGTGTGGTGGATGATGATGAACTACTTCTAGAGAATGGATCAATGCCTTAACCTAGGGCATAGAGTCACCCAATAACACATATCAACTGAAAATCCTAACTCAAACACTCTTGAACTCAGAATAAGTGTTTTTCCTATTATCCCTCTCACTCCCAAACCTAATCATCAAATTCCTATTCAACCATGAACCCACTGAAACTACCTTAAAGACTTTAATCCTAACTTTGTTAGGAAATCAAAGATAATTCCACAATACTCTTTGTTTACCATATGCTAACTCACTTTGTGACATTAACATATATGAGCCCAAGATCAAAATAAGAAGACAAACATGAATTTGAGATTGGAATCCAAGTGTATTCTCATTAAAATTTGCAGAATCAATACATTACCAGAGCAACAAAATGCTAGGAAACAAACCCAAAATCCAGGCTCTCCTTGTTCAGTCTTTTACATTGATTTTCAATATATCATCAACACCCCTTTTAAAAAATACAAACTACTGCAATATATACCACAAGTCATCTTGGAATCCCAAAAGGTTTAGGATGCAACAACCTACAGATGATTGAGGCAAGGGATAGGGTTTTCACCCACCAAACCAACCAAATTCAATCAAAATTTACTACATTTGGGGAAAAACCAAGCAACCTGAAAAAAGTAGATCCCAGAAAGATCCTCATTAATGAAAAAAATTTTGATTTGTACCGAGGATCATGAATCTATTGTGTTATCAGTCTAATCAACCACTTGCAACATGCCTCGGGCAACATTACCCATTCCTTATGGTACAACCCCCCACAAACAATCATCACACCCCTAGACCACACTACAACAACAAACAAAATCAAAATCCACTTGATCTAGCCACTCCAGCATTAAAAACCAATCCTTCTATCACTGGAAAACTATTTCAAATTTTGGAAGAAATGGCTACTCAAACCAATTTAAAACATGACTGTTGATCCTATTTCTTCCTAGCAGATCAAGCGGTCCATATTAATCTTTGCAATAGTCAACTGAGCTTTGAAAAGTCTTTAGCCTCGTCAGCAATTCCTTAGCCAATGGGAAATGGGCATGTTGACACATCTATCAGTAGCCACTACCTTGCAGAAGATCAAATAGTGATCGCTATACTGCTGCGCTTAAAAAAGTATCAACTTTTATCAATGATATAACAAAAATTGTAGGATCAAACTCTTGTTTAACCCTTTGAAAAATCTAACCCCACTGACAACCACCATGTCACTACCGAGCCCAGCCAATAAAGAAAAGCCATGTTAGGAAATCCAGCAATAGGTCCCACTACCTACGACATCAAATTAGATGGTGGGCACATCATCAAAAGGGGAAAGAATATTCCTTGTGATCAAGCACCAACCGTCGATTAAAAGTCTTTAACTATAGGCCCCACTGACAAGTTCCACATCACAATCCAGCTCAACCAATCAAAACAATTCATGTCAGCACTGGAGGACCCACTTCATACTATCTCATCCACCTCTACATCAGATAGTTGTCGCTATATTGCTATGATAAACTTCATGCATCTCATCTTAATGGTATAAAGACAACCACAAGATCTTGTTGTACTTTAACCATCTAGGAAATAGGCCCTACTGACACCATCCCCATCACCTAACCTATGACCAATGATAAATCACCATTTGCACACACCTGGTAGTGGACCTAGACCCACTGAGAAATGTCATCTTACCTAGAAGATTTGATGACCTTTGCATGATCTCGTAGCCTACTAAGATCTCATGAGATAATGCACTCACTATAGGATTAAAGATAGACTGAGACACTGGGCCCACCAGGATAGCTATTTGCTCATCGCTATACCGCATGTCAGAAACTCTGACAATAGGAAACCTTATGGAATAATGACAGCCACTCAAATTAAAAGGCCGACACTTAGGAAAATAAAACTCGAGAGACATGGGCTTAGACATAAAATATTAAAAGGGGGCCCCGACATTAAAACCTAATGACATAACATGCGAAGGGATCATCAAAATCTTAGCACATGGGTATTTTAGGACTTTAGTGACTAAAAAAGTAACACTCAATTAGAACAAGGTCAATACAGTCTAGGGTTTGTTCACCAACAGCTATAAATTTGAAAATTTGATCCAGGGCTTGAGGCAAGAGACCGGGAAAGACATTGCAGAGGCCAGAGAAAAATTACATAGTCATGAATTTTATTGCAGGTGCTAATAGCAGCTTTGTCTGGGGATGATGGGTAACCTATGCCCATGCAAGAATGTAGAATTTCTGGGAGAGTAGACCACCTTTAGGACAACAAAAATAGGGAGCACCAAGACAAAACCCTACAAATTGAGATGAAAAGAATAGGAAGGAAACACACCACTATATAGAATGTACAACATATATAGACCTAACTACTGTTCATGGAAAGATAAATACCTTCAATTGAAGTATTTCTTCAAGAATTGTCCATGAACTGGCAATTCCTGAACATCACCATTTAGTTCTTTCACAATGTAAGAATCATGGCTCCATTTTTCATGAAATAGATATGGCCCCAACTAGATTGGATCAAATTTGCCATGTTTTCCTTTATCCTCCAATCTAGCATTCCAGATCAATACCAAGTCATTTGGCTCAAATTTCCTTTCAACAGTTCTTTTATCATATAGATTTTTGACTTGTAACTGCAACCTAGCATTTCTTAAGGCTAATTCTCTTCTAGTTTCATCTAACATGATGAGATCATCAATTCTTAACTACATTTCATCATCTATATCATCATCATATAACTGAACAAACTTATACATTTCCAATAATTTGTTCTAAGGCATCCTTGCATGTATCCCATATACTAAGTCAAATGGTGCACAACCAATTGCCTTCCTCACAGTTACCCTGTCAGCCCATATAGCTAATGGTAACTTTGAATTCCATGCTCTTTTATTCTTATCAAGGATCCTATTGAGAATTTTCATCAAGCTCTTATTTGTTGATTTTGCCTGTCCATTCCCTTGTGGATGATAAGGTGAGGAGTATGACATTTGAATTCCTAGACCTTTGCAAAAATCCTTGTATTCAGTAGACCTGAAACACATTGCATTATCACTGACAATCCTCTTAGGATATCCAAACCTTGTAACAATATTATTCAACAAGAAATCAGTCACCACCCTACTAGTTGCATTTCTTGTGGGGATAGCTTCTACCCACTTTGTAAAATAATCAGTAGCAACTAAGATCCAAGAGTGTCCCCCATTGGACTTGTTTGGTATTTTCCCTATGAAATCTATTCCCCATTGTTGGAAAGGAGCCTACACTTCAACTAGCCTCAAAGGTACATTACCTAAAAATTTAAGCTTACCAAAGAATCTTTGACAAGCATCACATCTCCTTACCAACTGCTCTACATCCTTGAAGATTTTGGGCCAGTAGAATCCTACTCTCAAGATTTTTTGTGTAGTAGCTTTACCCATATAATGTCCTCCACAAACTCCCTCATGCATCTCTTTTAACAACTTGTCAGCTTGATTCTCATCAACACATTTCAAAAGTATGCAATCCAAATTTTTCCTATATAATTTGCATTTTGCAATCACATACTTGATGGCCTATAACTTCAATTTCTGCTTCTTATTATCATCCATCCGTGCTGGACATTTCATATTTCTTAAGTAGAAGATAATATCTTGGTACCAAATGCAACCATCCATATCACAAGTGTAATCAATCTCAGTCTGATTTATCTGGTTTGCATCAAGATTGGATTTAGCCATCATTTTTGCCAATCCTTGTCCTCTGACCAACTTGGTAATCTGGATATCAACATTGAATTCTTGAATTCTATTTATCCATCTACATCTCCTGCCAGACACCTATTGTTGTGAAAAGATATCCTTTACTGCAGCAGTTGGTGCAAAAGCAATCATAATTGTTCCCATCAGATAGCACCTAAAATCCTTGACAACCTTCACCAGTGCATATGCTTGTTTCTCATTGATATCATATTTCAGTTCAGTAGCCTACAAAGATTTACTAAAGAATGCAATAGGCTCCTCATAACCCTCATTATTTTTCTGCAACAAAACTACAGCAATAGTATGAAAAGATGCAAAAAAAAAAAGATATGCATTGGGATATTGTAATTAAGTGCCTTTAGCACAAGTGCATCTTTGATAGCCTGCTTGATATTCTTGAAAGCTTCATCAGGCTCACCTTCCCACTTGATCTCAAAGCCTCTCTTCAACATCTTGGATATTGGTCTAGTAACTTCAGCAAAATTTGTAACAAATCTTCTCAAGAAATTTACCTGGCCAAAGAAAGACTGAATTCCTTTAACATTTTTTGGTCTTTGAATCTTATCAATGGCTTCCACCCTCTCAGGATCAATTCTAACTCCTTGCTTTCCAACTAGGTGTCCAAGCAACTTACCCTCAGTGACACCAAATGCACATTTCCTTGGATTTAATGAAATGCCATATTCCAAAGCCCTTACAAATATTTTTTCTAGGTGAGTACAATGGTCTTCTTCCTTCTTGGAATAAGCAGTTAAATCATCCTGATAAACAACAAGGAAATCATCTATGAAATCTGAAAAGGCAACATCCATTGCCCTTTGAAAAGTTGCACTAGCATTTGTGAGACCAAAAGGCATTCTCACATAAACATATGTCCCCCAAGGTGTAGTAAAAGTTGTCATAAATTGTTCTGATTCTTTCACAATTACTTGATTATAACCAGAGAAACCATCCATCATAGACATTAATTCAGATCCGGTCACTCTTTGCAACATAGCCTCCATATTGGGTAGATAATAGTTATCCTCCAATGAGCTAATGTTCAAATTTCTAAAATCCACACAAATTCTAATGTCGCCATTCTTCTTTCTAACAGGGACCAAATTTGACACCCAAGAAGAATGCCTAATGGGCTTGATAATTCCAGCATCTCTTAGCTTCATTAATTCTTCTTGCATCTTAGGTGCCAAAGTAGGATTTATAGGCCTCTATTTTTTCCTAAAGGGTTTGGCATCTTCTTTCAAAGGAATAATGTGTTGGAATAAGTCTTCTCTATAAACCTTTAGGTCATCATATGACCATGCAAAAACATGTTTGAATTTTCTTAACAATTCAATCAAAGACTTCCTCACTTTATGAGACATATCCTTACCAATGTAGACCTTCTTAGGTGCCTCTTGTGTACCAAGATTTATTTCTTCTAGATTCATTTGATCTTCCCTTTTAATATCCTTTTGAACTCTATCCTGATTATCAAATACAATTTCTAGAAAAAAAAGTCCCTTAGGAACCTTTTTAGTATTAAGTTGAATGACTTCATTACCAAGGACAACTTCCTTTCCTTCTGCAGTCTCAACCAAGGCTGAACAATCTAACTCCTGGCCATCATACTAATCTTCACAATTCAAAAATCTCAAGATATCTTGGTCATCTTCAAAAACTTGCCAATTCTCAACATTGTCTGGTATACTAGGACTAGTCTAAATTTCAACTTTAGAGAGGCTAGCAAAAGTAATATCACCAGGATTGATTGCTATATTGGCCAACAAATCAGCCATCTTATTATTACTTCTATCCTTCCACTCAATATTGAAGGCATCAAAACACTCAATAAAATCCCATACAACATTTATGTATTGCTTCAAGCTCTTGTTCTTGGAAGCATATACTGATCTTATTTGGGACACCACTAATTTGGAATCCCCAATAACTTTTATACATTTAATTCCATGCTTTTGTGCCAATCTCAATCCTAGCAATAATGCTTCATACTCTACTATATTATTGGTACAAAATAAATTCAATGTGAAAGAAAACTTTTAGGTATTTCCATTAGGGGAAATGAGTAAAATACCTGCTCCTACTCCATCTTTGTAGCTAGCACCATCAAAGTACATCACCCACAAATCACCCTTCACAAAGATAGAACCAATCTTTTTAGTAATACATGGAAAAATAGACTCCTTCTCAAGTATATTGACCTCAGCTCTGAAAGCATTGACATCAGTATCTACAAAGCAGGTAACCTCATTATCAATATCCTTTTCAATCATATAAGTTACCCTTGGTTCTCTTTCAATCCTAACAAACTGATCATCAATCTTGAAAGTTGTAGAAGAAAGATCACACTGCAAACACCCACCCATGGAAGCACTCCATTTCCTAGATAATAGCATACCATAATGGGGTGGAATGTCTACCACCAAGACACTCATAGTCAATTCTTTCTCTGGATACGCTGCCAATTTGTATGGCATAGCATTTATAGTCCCAATGATTGGTACCTCCCTCTGATCCATTGCACAACATCTGCCTTGACTTGTATCAACTTTGAGGCCTAACTTTTCCATAATTTTGAAAGGCATAATAGTATTGGAAGCACCTGAATCAATCATACAATTTCTTAACTTCATTCCATTCACAAGGATACTCAAGAAGAATGGATTTATATTTTCAAGGCTACCATTGATAGAATTATCCAAGTAAATAGGTGGTATGTGAGATACCCATCCTTGGACCTCCACTTCTTTCAAAACTTTATCTCGAGGCTCATTGCATGCAACATCATTATTATGAACATTATCTACCCATGCAATAGCCCTATCCTTATGTTCAGGGATCCTCAATAATTATGACAATGGAACCTGTTAGCCCATTTTCATGTCAATGCAAAAAATCTTTAGAAAATGGCCTACACCTACAAAAAAATTTCATGGCTATAGCATTTTCCCACTAGTCTCTGTAGTTGTTTCTAGGTCTCTGGCATAAACCCTTAGTTCAAATTCAAAAACTAGCCATTGGTAGGAAAAACCCATTGTTATGCCTTGGCCTTGTTCTAATTTGATGTTACTTTATTCAGGCCACTTAAAAGTCTTTTAAAACATGTGTTAAAATTGGTGACCTCTTTGTCGCATGATCACATGAACCTTTTTCATGTCTTGCGATCATGCGACTAAAGTTTTATGTCGGCCCCCCTTGATTTATTTTCCTGAGTCTCTAACCCCCGGCGGCCTTCAATATTTCCTAAGGTCCTCAGGGCCTAATTTTTCCTAAAAGCCTAAGTCCTACACTTTAATTTTTCTTATGTTCTAGCTTAATATTTTCCTAGGCCCGGTCTTTTGACAATATCTCAATCTGACGATTGGCGTAAGTTCTCATTGACTTTGTCAAAGGCTTGAGATCTTACGCTAGTCACTGATTCTCCTTTATGACAAAGATTCTCAAATAGGTGAGTCCATTGGCATGTATGCACAAATGATGACATCTTATTGGTCCATGTTTTAACATGTTGGCAGTTGTCAGTGGGTCCTGGGTTGTCAGCTTGTCAGAGGGTCCTAACACTTGTAGTGTATCAACGGAGGGCATAAATTCTTATGAGATGTGTCAGACGTATGAGATTTTGAGACAACCATTGATTCTTTTGTATGGGATAACCTTTTCTTTCGGCGGGTCCATCTACCAGGTATGCTGATTTGTTGTTCTCTAATTGGTCCATGTTGTGTGAGCTGGAAGTGTTGTCAGGCGGGCCTGGTATCTCAATCAAGAGATTCAAGATCGATGGTTGGCATAAGAGCATGTAGAATCTTCAAAGCCCTTCAGATCTTGCGCTAGCCATCCAATCTTCTAGGTGGCTTAATGTTCTTAGTAGGGCCATTTTCAAGGTGGTGCAGTGTTTTTCAAATCTTATTGGTCAATGTGGATGATGCGGCAGGGTGGGGTCATTGTTAGAGAGGTATGTGATGGGGATAGGATCTATGGTCAGTGTAAGTTCTCATAAGTTTTGTCAGAGCTATGAGATCTTACGCCTACCATCTAATTATAAGGCTTACAAAAAGTGCATCCTTTGTCAGTGTGATCAAGCATGAGCCATGAATGAGGTAGTGACAAGTGGCATAAATTGGGCACAGGTGAGGTCTAAGGTCTTAGCGGTCTGGATAAATAAGGTTAGCTGCCTGATAAATTTCAATGGGTTCATTCATTCGCATAATAAAATGGTGATGTTCCAAAATGATTGGCGATTCAATGAAGGAAAGTCATGTGATCACTAAATATTTTAGTGGTGACTTAAAATGTTCTACGAACTGGCGAAAACCTTTTGTCACCAGTTCGCCAAATGTGACCGAGGTAAGTTTGTTTTCCTTCGATCGCCAGTTCGAGGGGTTAAGCAGTGAGTTAACTTTTCATTCCACGAAGAGGAAAATGCATAGTCGCGTGGTCACTAAATGTAAACCAGGATTCCTATAGAGGTTAAGGACATAAAGCCTGTGAAATAGAAAGATCTAACGGTCAAGACTTAAAGTTGATGCAGATTTGAATATAGGTCATCGATCTGCCGATGGTGCTTGGAAATGACCATTGTTTTTCAAATTCAAATTTGTGAGGGGTTTCTTATAACCAGAAGGACTAAAATTGAATGCTTTCATAGCTAGATTTGATTTGTTTGGTGGCGCTTGCTATTGCAGAGTGGTCCAGGGTGTGCCATGATCGTTTGCAGCGGTCTGTACTATATGGTTTTATTGCTCAAGGAATGTTGTAGGTGGCTAAAAGGACTGATTGAAATAGAATTTCATGATTTGTAGTACTTTTTTAGAGATCTATCATAAATGCAAATCTCTCTCAGGCATGGCCGACTAGTTTTCATCCCCTGTAATAAATCTATGATCATTTCTTGTGGGTTTAGTGGGTGAAACCCTAACCATAGTCATTTGTAGCTTGTTGCATCCTATTTTAGGTTTCCAAGATGACTAGGGGGTATATATTGTAGGATTTTTTACTTAGTGCAGGTTCCAAAACTTTCTTTGGTCCCTAGTTGTTATTGATGGTATTATACTAAGCAAGGAGAGCCAGGATTTTGGGTATTTTCCTTTGGTATTTTGTTGCTTGGTAATGTACTGATTTCTGAAAATTAATGAGAATACACTTGAATTCCTGTCTCAAATCTCTGGTTGTCTTCTTTTTTGATTATGGATTCATATATGTTAAGGTCACAAAGTGGATTAGCATATGGTAAACAAAGAGTATTGTGAGATCAACTTGGAGTTCCTAACAAAGTTAGGATTAAAGCCTTTAGGGTGATTTTAGTGAGTTCATTGTTAGATTGGAATTTGATGATCATGTTTGGGAGTGAGGGGAGTAATAGGCAAAGCACTTACTCTGAGTTCATGTGTATTTGAGTTAAGGTTTTAGGTTGATATATGTTATGTAGTGACTCTTTTCCCTAGGATAAGGCACAGATCTATTCTTTGGAGGCAGTCCATCATCATCAATCACACACATATTTAAATGATCAAATCTTTAATCAATTGGTAAGGGGTATAGTCGCATATTGTTTTGAGACTCCTTTGGAAAAGTGAGTCAAAGGTACACCCACCTGAGCATTAAGGCTCAAAGTGTAGAAGGATCTTATTATTGATCCTTGTTAATTGGCCCTCTTCCTTGTAGACTTTGGAGTGGTGATAGAGTCAAAGTTATATTAAAGTTATCCATCAAAGTATCAATCTACAGTTGAAGATCAAAGGGAACTCCCAAAAAAATGGTGACTCTACTAGGGAAGAAATAAAAGATAGCAAGTTTAAGATGTCCAATTCCTTGCTTAGTTGGATCATTCCAGAGTCTTGGTTAAAGATCATAGAGTCAAAAGTAAAAAGAACATTTGTAAAATCTTCTCACCAAGTGTTGAGTGGTGGCTCTGATGTCTCTATTTGATCAGTGCAGTTCTTGATAGACAGTGTGATATCCTAGTGTAGTTTTGGTTGAGTGGAAGAGGTAAAAAGAAAAGAAAAATTTTCCTCTTCAAGAAGGTGGCGACTCTACACAACAAAGAATCTGATGGAGCTGCATGGTGAGCTCTAGATCTTCCCTGCCTTCCAGTCAACAAAGTTCTTCTGCTACAAAACTCTTAGGTACTTTTCAAGGTCTAGATGTTTCCTTATTAAGTGATCAAGCACTAAGAAAAGGATAAGGTGTGAGTAGATGTTTTCATACTTCAAGTTTTCAGTTGCATCTCTGCAAAATTGTATGGAAGTATTGCATTGAGTTTGATGGGTAAGCTTTATGAGGAGCTTGCTTTCCTTGAGCAAGGCATCCTTAGGGATTGCATATCATTGATGAGATTGAAAGTAGGATGCAGAAAGGATCTATCCATATCTCTTTTCTATGATATATTTTGGGATGTATATAATGAGCTTCCTAATGATGTTGAGTTTTCAGAATCTGAGTTCATTGGTTTATTCTTGGAGCTTTGTTTTCATGAGTCAACCAGTTGGTCAGATGCATTGTGGGGAGAGTATTATATATGTGTCAAAGATTGGATACTTAGTGATGATAGCCTTGGGATTGAGGATGCACTTGGGGTTATGTCCTTAAAAGATAAGAACTAACAGTTTATGGGGGACAGGAGGTTGAGGGCATTGGCTTCTCTTTATGTTGATCATGAGGGAGCCAGTAGTTCTGATGTTGATTCTCATTATGCAGAAGGTGTTGACTATGAGGCTGATTTTGAGGTCAGTGCATATGAGAGTGTTGAAGGTGGATATGAGAGTGATAATATTTCCAATTTTTCTGTAGATTTTTCTTCTTTTCAATATTAGAGTTCTTGTTTCTTGTCCCAGTTTGATGATGTTTTGTGTGAGTGGCAAGAAAATGAATATGATGCAGATGATGATTCCTACATAAATTCCTTCACACAAGATGATCTAAGGCTAGAGGTCTCTATTCTTGTCTTGGACAAGGAAGATGTTTGCAATAGGGGTGAAGCTAAGGAAGATGAAAGTATGGCCCAAAGTCCATTAAGCAGTGAAGAGATTTCAGCACTCTTGGCTAAAGAATTTTAGAGGTATGCCCCTATTTTGGATTTTGATTTGCAACTCCCCTATGATTTATCCTTGGACACTGATAATGAGGCGAGTGTTCAAAGTGACCCTGAGGACCCATGTATATTACAATTCCCCTCATGTAGTGACTCTGCAAAAGAGGAGGTAGAATGACATAACAGTGTGTTTTCCTATCATAGAAATTGTAATGATGAACAAGTTCCTTGTTCAAACCCTTTTCCTTCTTTTGATAAATATGATAATGACAGTGACAGTATTAAGGACCTTGTCTTCAATAATTGGGATAGAATTTTTTTTGATACACATGACTATGTAGATTAGATGTCCTACTATCACAAAATTTATGAAATTGACCTTCACTTGGTTCATAATTCAGTTCATGATGACATCAGGAAGGAACCAAGTTGCTTAGTGGCTGAAGCAATTCATGAAGGCAAATCAAAGGATCCAAGTCCTTTTTAGCTAGGTAATTATATGGTAATGCATGATAATCAATATGTCACATTTTCTGATGCATTACTAGATCAATTTTCTATTTCCAATTATCAAAAGGAAGTAAATGATGTCCCTTACTTCTTGGAGTATGAATGTAATGATTATGACTAGAAGAACAGGGGTAGTGATCATTATGGCTTTATTTTTTGGCCCATGAATATTCACATATGTTGGCAGCAAGGCGGTCATGACAGTTTCAAGTGTCTAGTTACATATGTGGATGAAAATCAGATTTTGGATTCAGGAGGGTCATTGATTTTCTTTTGGTGGCCTAGGGCCACTAAATAAGTTTGTAAAATTTTGTAAATATTTGTAGATATCCTGCCTTTCCTGTTGTGTTTTTCCCTTTCTGTCTTCCTGGTTCGGTTGTCAATTTTTTTTTGAGGTCCCTATTTTTGTTTTGTGGGTGGTCTGCTCTCCTAGAGATCTGAATTCTTGCATGGACACAAGTTTCCCATCATCCCCAACTAGAGCCACTATTAGCCCATTTTCAAGTCAATACAAAAAATCTTTAGAAAATGGCCTGCACCTACAAAAAAATTTCATGACTGTAGCATTTTCCCCCTGGTCTCTATAGCAAACCCTTAGTTCAAATTCAAAAACTAGCCGTTGGTAGGAAGAACCCTTTGTTATGCCCTGGCCTTGTTCTAATTTGATGTTACTTTATTCAGGCCACTTAAAAGTCCTTTAACACTTGTTAAAATTAGTGACCTCTTTGTTGCGTGATCGCGTGAACCTTTTTCATGTCTTGCGATCATGCGACTAAAGTTTTATGTTGGCCCCTCTTGATTTATTTTCCTAAGTCTCTAACCCCCAGTGGCCTTCAATATTTCCTAAGGTCCTCATCACCTAATTTTTCCTAAAAGCCTAAGTCCTATGCTTTAATTTTTCTTATGTTCTAGCTTAATATTTTCCTGGGCCCGGTCTTCTGACAACATCTCAATCTGACAGTTGGCGTAAGTTCTCATTGACTTTGTCAGAGGCTTGAGATCTTATGCCAGTCATTGATTCTCCTTTATGATAGAGCTTCTCAAACAGGTGGGTCTCTTGGCACGTATGCACAAATGGTGACATCTTATTGGTCCATGTTTTAACATTTTGGCAGTTGTTAGTGGGTCCTGGGTTGCCAGCTTGTCAGAGGAACCTGACACTTGTAGTGTATCAATGGCAGGCATAAATTCTTATGAGATGTGTCAAACATATGAGATTTTGAGACAACCGTTGATTCTTTTGTATGACGTAACCTTTTCTTTCGGTAGGTCCATCTACCAAGTATGCCAATTTGTTGTTCTCTAATTGGTCCATGTTGTGTGAGCTGGACATGTTGTCAAGTAGGCCCAGTATCTCAATCACGAGATTCAAGATCGATAGTTGGTGTAAGAGCACGTAGAATCTTCAAAGCCCTTCAGATCTTGTGCCAGCTGTCTGATCTTCTAGGTGGCTTAATGTTCTCAGTGGGGCCATTTTCCAGGTGGTGCAGTGTTGTTCAAATCTTATTGGTTGATGTGGATGATGTGGTAGGGTGGGGTCATTGTTAGAGAGGTATGTGATGTGGACCGGATCTACGGTCAGCATAAGTTCTCATGAGTTTTGTCAGAGCTATGAGATCTTATGCCTATTGTCCAATTATAAGGCTTACAGAAAGTGGGTCCTTTGTCAGTGTGACCAAGCATGAGCCATGAATGATGTAGTGACAAGTGGCATAAAGCAGGCCCAGGTGGGGTCTAAGGTCTTAGCGGTCCAGATAAATAAGGTTAGTTGCTTGACAAATTTCAATGGGTTTATTCATTCACATAATAAAATGGTCATGTTCCAAATGATTGGTGATTCAGTGAAGGAAGGTTGTGTGATCGCTAAATATTTTAGTGGTGACTTAAAATGTTCTGCAAACTGGCAAAAACCTTTTGTCACCAGTTCACCAAATGTGACCGAGGTAAGTTTATTTTCCTTCGGTCACCAATTCGCGGGGTTAAGCGGTGAGTTAACTTTTCATTCCACGAATAGGAAAATGCATTATCACATGGTCGCTAAATGAAAACCAGGATTCCTATAGAGGTTAAGGACATAAAGCCCACAAAATGGAAAGATCTAACAGTTAGAACTTAAAGTTGATTCAGATTTGAATATAGGCTGCCGATCTGCCACTAGTGCTTGGAAATGATCGTTGTTTTTCAAATTCAAATTTTTGAGGGGTTTCCTGTGACCAGAAGGACTAAAATTGAATGCTTTCACGACTGGATTTGATTTTTTTAGTGGCACTTGTTGTTGTAGAGTGGTCTAGGGTGTGCCATGATCATTTGCAGGGGTCTGTACTATATGGTTTTGTTGCTCAAGGCATGTTGTAGGTAGCTAAAAGGACTAATTGACATAGAATTTCATGATTTGTAGTACTTTTTCAGAGATCTATCATAAGTGTAAATCTCTCTCAGGCATGGCTGACTGGTTTTCATCCCCTGTAATAAATTTTTGACCATTTCTTATGGGTTTAGTGGGTGAAACCCTAACCCTAGTCATCTGTAGCTTGTTGCAACCTATTTTGGGTTTCCAAGATGACTAGGGGGTATATATTGTAGGATTTTTGACTTAGTGCAGGTTCCAAAACTTTCTTTGGTCCTTGGTTGTTGTTGATGGTATTATATTGAGCAAGGAGAGCCAGGATTTTGGGTCTTATCCTTTGGTATTTGGTTGCTTGGTAATGTACTCATTTTTGAAAATTAATGAGAATACACTTGAATTCCTATCTCAAATCTCTAGTTGTCTTCTTTTCTGATTATGGATTCATATATGTTAAGGTCACAAAGTGGATTAGCATATGGTAAACAAAGAGTATTGTGAGATCAACTTGGAGTTCCTAACAAAGTTAGGATTAAATCCTTTAGGGTGATTTCAGTGAGTTCATTGTTAGATTGGAATTTGATGATCATGTTTGGGAGTGAGGGGAGTAATAGGCAAAGCACTTACTCTGAGTTCATGTGTATTTGAGTTAAGGTTTTAGGTTGATATATGTTATTTAGTGACTCTTTTCCCTAGGATAAGGCTCTGATCTATTCTTTGGAGGCAATCCATCATCATCAATCACACACACATTTAAATGATCAAATCTTTAATCAATTGGTAAGGGGTATAGTCGCATATTATTTTGAGACTCCTTTGGAAAAGTGAGTCAAGGGTACACCCACCTAAGCATTAAGGCTCAAAGTGTAGAAGGATCTTATTGTTGATCCTTGTTAATTGGCCCTCTTCCTTGTAGACTTTGGAGTGGTGATAGAGTCAAAGTTATATTAAAGTTATCCATCAAAGTATAAATCTACACATTGAAGATCAAAGGGAACTCCCAATAGAACCTTGACAGTTATCTAAGATAATACAGCCAACATATCAACAAGAGTAGAGGGAGGAAACTCAATCTATTCTGCCTTGGTGTCCTTTTGTTTATCTAATACATTGGTTGTAGCTATGACCTTTACCTTTTCAGCTCTAGCCATTGTGCCAACTGGCTTTTCTATTTCATTACAATTTTTTTCAACTCCAACCCCCTTAGGTTCCCACTTCTTACCTTTTACATTTTTTAACCTTACCATATGATCATCCTTTGATCTATTTCCACTGAATTCCCTAGAGTTGGTGTTCTTCATAAACATTCCTCCAGCTTTCTCATTTGTATTCCTTTCCACCATGCCTCTAGTTTGCACTTGGGCAATCATTTCTGTAGTAACTCTATCCATTTCTTCCTTTGAAGGTCTTCTCAAATTCACTATTTCTGAGGAGGAATTCATGTTACATGTCTTTTCATCAATGTCATCATTATCAAAAAAAAACCGCCCGATGGAAAAGTGCCCTATTGTGTCTTTTCAAACACACATCTGCTTCTTCATCAATATCAGAATCATCTTCATATCCTAAATATGAATTTTCCATGTTGCATCCAATATCATCATGATTTTCTTCTTGATCTAACTCCTCATTTTTATCATCTTGATATGTTGACATGGACTATGCAACCACACAATGCTCTACAGAATGAGGGGACTGACATGCTATACACCATGGTGTATCTTCTACAACATTTATAGAGATCTTTGCAAAGGATGAGGGACAACTTTATCATTATATCCTCTTGCAATAGGCACAATAGGCTTGCCATCCTTCCATTGGGTGTTGTAGGGATAATTCTGCAATCTATTTTGCCTACTAAAATTTTTGTTGAACTGAGGTTTTTCATTGGTAGGAGCATTATTAATTATATTAGTAGGTTCTTTTAAATCCTTCAATGCATTCAACACCTTATCCAATTTATCTTCTTCTTGTTTCTTATTTCCAACATTCCTTTCATTATCCCTTTTGTATTTTTTATCTCCAAAAAACTTTGGATCATCTCTTTTTCCACCCAATTTTCTTGATATTTTCATATTTTTTTCAATGTTGACAACAATCCAAAAAGCATCTCTGAGAGTGCTTGGTTCCTTTTCCCTCAATGAATATCCCATTTTTCCATCAAAGGAATTGAATTATGTGGTTAAAAAAACATTGTCATCTAACCTCATAACTTGAAACAACTTATGCATACCCTTCTAAAATCTCATATTGAATTCAGCTATAGATTCATTCTAATTTTTCTTTATGGTGTTGAACTCATTCAACATGAAACTAGCATTAGGCCTATCACCGTATTGTTCTTTGAAACATCTTTCAAAAGAGTCCCATGTATCAATACATCTATCAAGGAGTCTATTGAACCAATCTCTAGCATCTTCCACTAGAGATTGAACAAATAATTTCATGACTACATCCTCATGCTCTACCTCATAATCATTTAATACATATCAACAAATAACCTAAGATGTTCCTCACAAATGATGGCATTGTTACCAGCAAACTTAGGTACCTTATCTTTTATATCAGTCGGAAAAGCATTTGGGTAGCTAGGAATTCCATCAAAACTAATTTTCCTATAGCCTTCTAGCTGCATAGGTCTTCTTTGAAAACTTGAACTAGTGTTAACCCTAGGATCAATGTTTACATTTACATTTCCATCTACTTGTGCATTTGACTATTGTCTAGGATCAACATTTATCTTGGCAGATGAAGAAGGAATTGAACTAGTAGTAGCATTAACAAGTGTAACAGTAGTAGTTATAGATGAAATACCTAGTTCATCAGTAGTGGATGGTACAAGAGTACTTGTAAATGAGGCCTTCAAGAACTAGATCTTTCCTCTTTTTTCTACAATGGAGGCTTCAATTTCATCCCTCTCTAATTCTCTTGCTAAGTCCTCATCTTCTTTTCTTCTTCTTTCTATCTCTGTGTCCTTATTTGAATTGGGTGGTGGGACCCCTGGTATTGTCAATGATTTTCTTGTTTGATGTCCCACCATCTTTTGCTTTCCTTTTTCACTAGCAGTAACAGCAGGCCTAGTGATCTCATGCCCCTCTTTATCTTTAGGGAGGGAAGCATAAATTTGAACCTGTCTAACCATAGGGCCCTCTTTATCAAACTCATGGTCTTGCAGTAAGCATTCTTGCTCACTTCTCAATGAATCAAAATCACCAAAGACATCATGTTGCAAAGTCTTAGGAGCAGAGGCAAGCATCTTGTTTCTCTCCTTCAACTCATTAATCTTTCTAAGAAGAGACTTTCTCTCTATCAGAGCATTCAATTTCTTAGCTTCTCTCTCCTTTTGTAACCTCTTATGTATGGCATCCTACTCTACCAAATGCAACCTTAGTGCACTCAAATCATCTGGGTCTATCATAATATCATCAGAACTTGATGACACATCCATATCAGTGAGACTTTGATATGGGAAATGGACCTGTCTTGGTCTCATGGGTTTCCTTCTGAACATATCCTCATTAGGATCTAAATCTGGTCCAAAACCCCTTTCTCTAGCTTGTTCATCCTGGCCTACAAGTACTGAACCCTTATCTTGAAATACTGCCATTGGGGTATCATAAAATTTGTCTTTAGAGTGGCCACTATCTGATTTTGAACCTTTGTATTATGAATCTTCCTCATTAGAGGATGCAAGTGGTGCTCTATTTCTAGTATTTCTTTGTTCTCTCATGGGAGCACTACTAGACTCTCAATTTCTTATGATCCAACTCTTCTTTTCCTTTCTAGGTAACTGTTCCAGAGTAACCTGTGGATTTTTCTTGACAAAGGACCTGGTATTCCTTCTTTTATCCATGATCTGTAGTCTATAGCACTGGTTCTAATCCTTTTGAGTCGCCATCCACCAAAGTGGGAAATCTTTAAAAATCTTAAGGACAACAACTAAATACAATAGGAAAAACAAGAGTCCACTTAATAACTTTATTCTCTAGACTCTCCCTAGTAGAGTCGCCATTTTTCTGGTGACTCAGATGGGAAAATCAATCTGGTCAGCAAAAGATTTTGAATATAACAATATAACCTCAACCAGAGATCCCAATAGATGTACTTCATTGTTGTTCTCCCTAGTAGAGTCACCATTTTGTTGTTTGGCTTTTCTTTCTACTTGCATGTTTACAATATGATTGACAAATTAATGTCACTAACTCTATCACCACTCTAAAGTCTACAAGGAAAAGGGCCAATTAACAAGGATCAAAGAGATCCTCCTACACTTTGAGCTTAGATTCTCAGGTGGGTATACCTTTGACTCACTTCTTCAAAGGAGTCACAAAATGTTATACAACTATACCCTTTACAAATCATTTTAAAGATTTATCACTTGAATGTGTGGTGGATGATGATGAACTACTTCTAGAGAATGGATCAATGCCTTAACCTAGGGCATAGAGTCACCCAATAACACATATCAAGTAAAAATCCTAACTCAAACACTTTTGAACTCAGAATAAGTACTTTTCCTATTATCCCTCTCACTCCCAAACCTAATCATCAAATTCCTATTCAACCATGAACCCACTCAAACTACCTTAAATACTTTAGTCCTAACTTTGTTAGGAACTCAAAGATAATTCTACAATACTCTTTGTTTACCATATGCTAACTCACTTTCTAACATTAACATATATGAGCCAAAGATCAAAATAAGAACACAAACATGAATTTGAGATTGGAATCCAAGTGTATTCTCATTAAAATTTGCAGAATCTACACATTACTAGAGCAACAAAATGCTAGGAAACAGACCCAAAATCTAGGCTCTCCTTGTTCAGTCTTTGACATTGATTTTGAATATATCATCAACCCCCCTTTTAAAAAATACAAACTACTACAATATATACCAAAAGTCATCTTGGAATCCCAAAAAGTTCAGGATGCAACAAGCTACAGATGACTGAGGCAAGGGCTAGGGTTTTCACCCACCAAACGAACCAAATTCAATCAAAATTTACTACATTTGGGGAAAAACCAAGCAACTTGGAAAAAGAAGATCCCAAAAAGATCCTCATTAATGAAAAATTTCCTAATTTGTACCGAGGATCATGAATCTATTGTGTTATCAGTTTGATCAACCACCTGCAACATGCCTCAGGCAACATTACCCATTCCTTATGGCACAACCCCCTACAAATAATCATCATGCCCCTAGACCACACTGCAACAACAAACAAAATCAAAATCCACCTGATCCAACCACTCCAGCATTAAAAACTACTCCTTCTGTCACTGGAAAACTATTTCAAATTTTAAATTTTGGAAGAAACGGCTACTCAAACAAATTTAAAACATGACCGTCGATCCTATTTCTTCCCGGCAGATCGGGCAGTCCATATTAATCTTTGCAATAGTCAACTAAGCTTTGAAAAGTCTCTAGCCTCGTCAGCAATTCCTTAGCCAATGGGAAATGAGCACGTCGGCACATCTGTTAATAGCCACTACCTCACAGAAGATCAGACAGCGGTCGCTATATCGCTACACTTAAAAAAGCATCAACTATTATCAATGATATAATGACAACTGTAGGATCAAACTATTGTTTAACCCTTTGAAAAATCTGACCACACTGACAACCGCCAAGTCACTACCGAGCCCAGCCAATCAGCAAAAGCCATGTCAAGAAATCCAACAATAGGTCCCACTACCTGTGGCATCAAATCAAATGGTGGGTGCATGGCAAGGGGAAAGAATATTCCTTGCGATCAAGCACCAACCCTCAATTAAAATTCTTTGACTATAGGCCCCACTAACAAGTTCCACATCACAATCTAGCTCAGCCAATCAAAACAATGCATGTCAGCACTGGAGGACCCACTTCATACTATCTCATCCACCTCTACATCAGATGGTTGTCACTATACCGCTATGCTAAACTTTGTGCATCTCATCTTAACGGTATAATGACAACCACAAGATCTTGTTGTACTTTAACCATCTAGGAAATAGGCCCTACTAACACCATCCCCATCACCTAACCTATGACCAATGATAAATCACCATTTGTACACACCTAACAGTGGACTTGGACCCACTGAGAAATACCATATTACCTGGAAGATCTGATGGTCATCGCATGATCTCATAGCCTACTAAGATCTCATGAGATCATGCACCCACCGTAGGATTAAAGATAGATTGAGACATTGGGCCCACCGGGATAGGTGTCTTCTCATTGCTATATCACATGTCAGAAACTCTAACAATAGGAAACCTTGTAGGATAAAGATATCCACTCAAATTAAAAGGCTAACACTTAGGAAAATAAAACTTGGGAGACTTGGGCTTAGACATAAAATATTAAAAGGGGGCCCGGACATTAAAACCTAATGACATAACATGCAAAGGGATCATCACAATCTTAGCACATGGGTATTTTAGGACTTTAGTGACCGAAAAAGTAATGCTCATTTAGAATGGGTTCAATATAGTCTAGGGTTTGTTCACCAATGGCTATAAATTTGAAAATTTGAACCAAGGCTTGAGGCAAGAGACCAGGAAAAACATTGCAGAGGCCAGAGAAAATTTATAGAGCCATGAATTTTATTGCAGGTGCTAACAGGCTCTAGGACTTTTTCTGGAAGGTGTTTAACATATCTAAACATCCTATGTGGATTGGGTTCATACCAATCATCTACATTGTGTCTTGAGAAAGTTTTCTGCTAGGATACAGTTAGTCCTAGAAAATAGGTCAATTAGCCCTATTTTCCCTAGTTTGTAAGAAGGTGGTGTATGGGGGCTATCGAGACCTAAAAATTGCAAAATATTTAGTAAGAGCCAAAAGGGTATTTGAATTCCCAATTGGTTTTGCAAGTTGTTTGGCAAAATTGGAAAGGAAAGGCCAAAAGCCATTGAAAAAGGCTACAAAGAATGAACCGAGCTTTAAGGTCTCCAAAGTATGAATCTTGGAACCCGATAAGAATATGGATCAAGATCTTTCAAAAATGGATCAATTTGATAAGATTGTGAAATTTTTCATGATGGAGATCACCCCTACAACATAGAATGGAGTTCGTGAAGAATGGGTGCTTAGATTTTTCTAAGTGAGTGAGAGGAAGTGTACTGAAACTAGGGTGTTAGTCTTTCAAGGTTAAGCACATGAGATAGAACTCTTAGGAAGGAGTTGAGATTTGACTTAGTTAATAATCTAAGCCAAAGGGGACCTAGAGGAGACTAGGTGCCTAGAAGAGACAAGCTTGATCTCTTAAGAAGAAGTGCAAGAAAACCTTGGGACATTCACATTATCTTCCTTTTACCACACAAAAAAATGTGTGATAACTATGTCTACTCCAACCTTAATTGTTTAAGAATTCATCATATCAGATAAAGTATGTTTAAGAATTGTTGGGAGTTCTATTAGACCTTCATTGTAAACATGCCATTGGTTTTCAAATGTTTGGATTCACATTTGTTGATATTACTAGCATGTTTAATGATGCCATCATATAATATTGTCATTGAAATGACCACATTCTATTGGTGTCATGCCCTAGCCCATGCTTTAACTCCATTATTTGATGTTATTGGTGCTTGTGCTCAAGGATATCCTTTTTTTTTAAATGTTGACTGTGGTTATCAAATAGAAAGCCCGTGAGCTTCTAGCTAGGCATCATTTGCATTGATAGCTTAGGGCATCAAATGTATTGTATCATTGATAGTTGAGACTTTGTTAAATAGAAATAGGACAAAGAATGATTTTGATTTAGTTTCTCTATTTTGATCTCTAAGTGGCCTACAACCCTAGAGAAGTATATGCAGATTTACAGATGCAGTTGTAAGATACATAGCAGCCAATAATTCATAATAAATCCATGCATCCAATTTGAATAACAATTAATACAAATAAATAGGGTCCTCCAATGGCCCAATCATTCAGACCTTGACTGTCCCCTCAACCAGTGACCCTTCAAAGCTGGATTATCATGTAATCAGTGAGTGATCCTTCATTCTCCTGGTCTGTCCTACATCCAAACATATTGGAAATACACAATACAATGATAAAAAGTCTTTCACAATCCCCCTTCCCTCAAGGAACACTATCAGCCATCCCTTCCACAAAGCATTTCACTGTTGTATGAGTGGATTGTGTAGGAGTAGTTAACATTAAATAAGGAGCAACCTCCTCAAAAAATCTTTTTTGTAAACATGCCATTGGTTCAGTTTTGTAAATTTGTTTTTTGTGTTAAATGCATTTAAATGGAACATTAAGCATAGTAATAATATGCTTAATCTATTAGTAATTGAAGATTAAATTCCCATAACACCTTTATCAGTTTAACATGTTATTATAAGATACTAAAGAAGACCTACTATTTGTCAGAGAAATCTTCACTATCTCCCACAATGAAGATAGTGAAGATTGACCTCCTGCCCCACAACAAAGAACATTGTAATAAGAATAAGATATAATATAGTGTTCGAATAAACTTTGAACAAAGACATGTAATGCTTAAGTTAATGATCTAAAAAGCTGCAAATATAGAAATTGAAAAAGAAGATAGTGCCAAGAAACATTTTCACAAATATGAAACGTGAGGAAAAGTAATAACATTAACAATGCCAAGATTGACAACATTAAATTTCACCTACAGATGTATTTTTGTAGTGGGTTGCCCAACATCAAAAATATGTTGAGTTGCATTTGAGTTGTAACTAAGAGTATCATGTAGAAAAGACCCTAAACTTTGAAAGCGTTCTCTAGCCTGGCAATTCAAAATTCAATCTAGGCAAGCATCAATAAGTGAAATAAATTATAGACATCAACATCAACATCATCATAATCATTAGAAATAAACTTTAAAGACATATTTTGTATAGTACTATGTTTCTTGAAATTTTTTGTGATGCTTCTAAACTTTAAAGACATATTTTATGGCTTAATGATAACATAGATTAGTGTTTTATTTTCTAATGGAATATTGTTGATCATTCATGGTCTTGAAGAAACTTTTTATTTTTTTGATTCTCAAGTCTTGACGTTGTTTCTCAATGTGATATAGACTAACCACAAGATGGTTCAGTTGGTCCTCTCTTTCTGTTTATTCATTTGTCTTCTTCATGGTGTAAGTGTCAATATGTTATAATCCAACTAGCATGTCATACCCCCACTTCTGACAAACCTCATAGCATGCAAATCATAGCCAAAGACTTGGGTGATCAACATACACAAACAGTGATTACCCTTAGGAAACAATGATCATTAATATTCATTAATGGCGGGTGGTGATTCCTTGGTAATAAAGGCATTAACAACATTCATCATCTTAACCAAGTCATGGGTGGTGATACTTGAAATAGCACAATTAGTAAAAGGAAATAACAACATAACATAATTTGGAGTGAGGAAGAAGGAAAATTGGAAAACAAAATATGGAATAATTAGGTTGGAATTAGAGAAGAATTTAGAAATAAACTTGAATTAGAAAAAAGCCAAGTTATCTAGTTCTTTGTTTGAGGCTGGGTTCTGGTTCTACTTTTGTTCTCCTCTAGGTTTGACTTGGGTTCCTTTGGTAGGAACTTGGGTGCTTGGGCCAATCCTAGGTGCACCTGCAGTATTTTATTCATAATTTTATAGGCTAACTCATTATTATGGTAACATGGGTATGACCACACTCCATGCCTTATAATGGTACCCAACATGGAGTGTGGTTCAAATTAAGTTGAACCAAATGCTAACCATGATAGCTATGATCATGATAAAGATGAATATGAATATTAAATCTAAAATATGGCTTGTAATTTGAATTTTCATTGTGAATGAATAAACTATAGATTCAAGTTGACTCATTCTATGTTGTAGTATATTTGTTCCCTAGATCTACCATATTATATATGTGTAGCCTATAAGGGACATCTTCTGCTCATCCATGTATCAGAGCTTAGTGAGATTTCTTAGGAGAAAGACAAGATGTCAGTGGGAGATGGAGAAACCAATCTCAGAACACCACTTGAAGCTATTATACACTAAGTTTGCACCCTTGTCTCAAGCTCTCATAGTCTTGATAACCTAGTATAACATGGGAATCATCTCCAGGTGTGGGACCTATGCTAACTGAGATGAGACCTCCAGGTTCTAGGTTGGTTCCTCTTAGATAATCACCTTAATTTGCTTCTAGACATGAAAAGTAAACTTTTGAGGGAAGGGGATAGAAGGAATGCATGAAAGGGAAATGACTAAAAGAAAACTACCTACTAGGTGATACACCAAAATTAGGGTTTGGATCTTAGTATAAAGGAATGGACTCAATGAAAGGCTTAGGTCTAGTAGGTCACAACTTACTAAATAGGCTTGCATAAGTGATTCATAGGAGGGCCTAAACATAAGACACAACCTATGACCTACAAATAGACATTCACTTCTGCAACTCGGTGTAGGATTGAGACAAGACTGTTAGGGGCTAAAGTATACCCACAAAAACATCTAAATCAGATCAAACACAATAACACACACAATTACAGAGAGTAAGAGGGATCAGGAACCCTAAGATATCACTGAAAACATCATATATTTTAATCTAATAAGAGATAATACAAACAAGGAAAGCATAGGGACATGAAGGATTGTCAAAAAATACCTCTGCAATGTTTTTATTATCAATGGGAGCTTTACAACTATATAAGCCAGAGGGTAGAAATGATACCACAGATGACCCTTAAGAAAAGATGATTTTCTTCTACAATTGTTCAACTCTCCGCTCAAAAAGCTCCAAAAATACAATATATACCAACTCAACTGCATGCAGGTAGGAGTCAAAAACCTAACTTGGGTTTCATGGATTTTACATTAGAATAATAAACCCTACATCTATCAAGTCTGATCATAAATGTTACTTCTACAAATATCTGAATCGATCAGATATTGTGTGCCCATCTCTGTACTACATCAACCCACGGACAAGCAACCTGGATTCATCTACTTCCCTACACAAAGTCTCACCATGAATGCTCAAGCTAGTACTTTTCTGAGACAAGAATCAACCCATGATGGCTGCCTAGAATTTCTCATCATCATCTTTCAACTATAAATGTCCTGGAGACATAAATTTTTTGAGCTACCTCACCACTTGCGGCCCATAAATCAAATACTTGGCAAAAAAAAAAAAACCCTATTAGACACATTTGAATCTAAAAACTTAACAGATAGCTGGTCATTTTAAAATGCAACTGTTGATATCCTTTATCTCCCAGAAAATGAACAACTCAGATTAACTTTGAAACAGTCATGAAATCCTTTGAAAAGTTTGAGTTCATATCAGCAATATGAGGACCAATGAAAAATTAGCACGTCGGCACACCTGGCAATTTGGCCCCACTTTGATTTTTTTTTGTCTTCTTAAGTTATTCGGTGACTATGCGACTGAAGAATTCTAAGTCGTGAAATACATTTCTTAACTCCAGTTGGGTCAAGCAATTCAATGAACACTGCAGTCACTGAATAGCTGAACCTTTTAATAACCCCAAGTTACATTAAGCAAACATGAGAAACCCTTAGTCACTGATTCACAGAAAGCTTTACTAACCCTAGGCCCATTTATGCCACTTGGCATCCTTTTATTCACCCTTGACCACTCTATCAGTAGACACCTCAATGCTTCTCTGACATCGGACCCACTGAAGATAAGATTCCCATCCAATGGTGGGCACGTGATCTCATGGCCCCCAAATATTCTTTCAAATCATGTGCTAGCTACCAATCTCTTTAAGCTGGAACCCCTTTTGACAAATGAACCGACCTAGAAATATTCGTCAGCACTTGGCAACCAATTAAATTTTAGCACATCATAAAAGAGGACCCACCTGACAGAGCCTGAAGATAAAGTAAGATCAATGATAGGTGCATGATCTCATGTGTCAGGAAGATTCCTTGCGGACATGCACCAGCCATTGATCCTCTACAAATGTTAGAGCCTTTCAAAATTCCAAAAACTTGGTCCCACTGACACATTGTCGAATCATTACCATGTGAACCAATGAGAAACTGCCTTTTGTGTACACGTAGCAGTGGACCCACCAGGCATGAAGAGTTACATCACCAAGGACAATCAACGGTTGTCTTATAATCGAATACCTTTGACACACTTTATGAGAACACATGCTAGCCATCAATTTCCAAGCTTTTGACATCCCTGGGCCCACTGACAAAAACACAATTCATCATCCCTCAACCAATAAAAAACCTCCAAGTAGGACACCGTGGCTGCGGACCCACAAAAGCTTGAAGATCAACAGTTGTCATAAGATTGCAAGCCTCTAATAGACCCTATGAGATCTTATGACAACCGTTGATCTCATCAACTCAGACCCCACTTATCACTTAACCCCAAAAGTCTTAGTGAATGCGCGGCCAAAGGAAATTCGCTCAGTCATTGAATAGAACTCTTAACCTCAATTAAGTCTGAAGAATACGCGAACAAGGCATTCACAGAATCACTAAACCAATAGTCCAACCTGGGGTTTCAGTTAGCAAATGCCTAACTGAAGGCAATCCATGGAGTTGTTGAATACTTAAGGGAATTGCCATTTTTATTTCATGACTAGGAGAAACACTGTAGTTGCCAGTTCACTGAAAGGAAACGGTAACCACCAGAGAACTTAGAGAATTGGTGACCGAAGGGAAAATACAAGCACATGGATATTGGGACCTTTAAGTTGCTGATAAAGTAACATGAAAATAGAATGAGGGGCTTAGGGTTTTCAAGGTTTTATGCCTACAATGGCTACCTTTTTTGAATTTTTAAGGGTTTTGCACCTAGCCAGAGGCCTAAAAAAAGTTGCAGAGACCAGGGGAGAATAGATAAAGCCATGAAATTTTTAGGGGCACTTGGTAGGATAAAAATGGAGACCCTTGGAATAGGTTTTAGCCAAATTTTCATGCACATGAAAATTGGGGTAACATTTTGGTGATTTTGACTAGATGTGAGCCTGCTAGACATAGACCAGTGGCCTTGACAAATCCATTGGGCATGGGGTCACTACAGGAACACAAAACTTTGACAGAGACAAAACTAGGACCAGAGAGACAAACCTATGCATAGGAACTTCTTGGAAAGTAGGAAACTAACCTAGAAAATAGGGAAAGAAAGCAAAAAAACACATATTTACAAGAATTTATAGAGAGGGATTAACCTCAAAGCAGGACTTCAAGTGGAAACCATTTACTAAGATTGGCAAGGTGTCTCCTTCAAGAGTTGAAAGCTAAAAAGCATTAGATCCCTTGCACTCTATTATAACAAATGGTCCACCCCAAAAAGAATCAAACTTGGTATGTCTGCCAGGCTTGGATTTGAACTCATCCCACTTGAGGACTACATCCCCAACTTTGAAATTTCTGAACCTATCTCTTTTATCAAAACCTTTCTTTGTTTGGATCTGATGGAATTCCATATCCTGCATTGATTTGTCTTTGATCTCTTCCAACTCCATCAACTGAGCATATCTGATCTGCAAGGGATCCTCCTCTTCAAATAGGACATATTGAATGGCTAGGTCCAGGGCTAGAAATTCAGCTGAAATGGACAACTTGGCCTCTTTACCATATACTAGCACATAAGGAGAATTACCAATGATTTTCTTTGGGGTAATTCTGTCTAACCACATTGCAGACCTTAGTTTGGTATGCCAATCTCTCTAATTTTCTTGAAGAGCCTTCTTGATTATCCTAATCAAGTTCTTATTTGTTGATTCAACCAAGCCATTGCCTTGGGGGTAGTAATTGGAACATGTATTTAGATAGATGCCATTCTTGACTACCCACTCTGAGACTTTGAGGCCTATGAATGCCAATGCATTATCTAATATGATGGAAGCAGGAGTGCCAAACCTATGAACTATATCATCATAAAAACCTAGGACAACACTCTCATTTTCTTATTTTAATGCAACTACCTCTGTCCATCTGGTGAAGTAATCAGTTGTAGTGATTATCCATTTATGGCCTACACTAGATGGAGGATTGATCATTCCAATGAAATCTATACCCCACCTCATGAAGGGTTTCTCTATTCTGATTGGTTGTAGGGGCAAGGCTGCAAGTCTTTCTTTTCCTGCAAACATGGCACACTTGATGCATTTTTTGACATAATCATGACTATCCTTGAAGATAGATGGACAATAGTACCTGGCCCTCATGATTTTAAAAGTAGTAGTCCTGGGAGAAAAGTGACCACCAGTAGGTCCATCATGAAACTCAAATAGGACATTAGCTATCTTTTCTAAATCTATGCATCTTAAAAGGACACCATTGTGATCCTTTCTGAAAAGAACTTCATCAATCGGCACAAAAGGAATAGATTGTAACCTATAATACCTTCTTTTTGCTGAATCCAAACCTGCAGGACATTGTCCTGTCTTCAAATAATTGATCATATTAGGCAACCAACTTGTTGCCTTGGCTTGTTCTTCTATAGAATGCACCACCAGAGATGCATCTATTTTCTTTGATTTCTTTGAACTTTCATCCCCTGCCAAATGCTCACAAAGACCTCTTCCTCTAACTAGCTTGGTAGTCTGAATATCTATGTCATACTCCATCACCTTGGTGATCCAACCAGCTCTTTTCTCATTTAAGTCCTTGGAAAGAAAAAATTATTTCACACTTGGATGAGTAACCTTCAAGTGTACCTTGTTGTGAGTCAATAGATATCTAAAATTTTTGAGGCTTTTTACCACAACAAGCACATGTTTTTCTACAAAAGAGTATCTTTGTTCATACTCCTCTAAACCTTTGCTAAAGAAAGCAATAGGCTGCTCCAATCCTTCTAAATTTTCTTGAGTCAACATTGTAGATATAGCATCATGACCTCCATAAGCATAAAGGATAAAATCCTTACTAAAATTTGGGTTTAACGGGCTAGGAGCTTCTGTTAGGGCCTCTTTGATAGCTTGGAAATTGACCCTCCCTTCTTTGGTCCAACTAAAAGATGAACTCTTCTTTAACATGGCTGTCAAAGGCTTTAGTAAATCTGGAATATTAGGCAAGAACCTCCTAACAAAATTAATCTTTCCTATGAAAGATTCGACACTTTTCTTGTGATGTGGTAGGGGTAGCTCTAGGATAGCTACAATTCTCTTAGGATCCATTGTGATTCCTTCTTTGGATACTACATATCCCAACAATTTTCCTTCATGAACTGTAAACACACATTTCTTGGGATTAAGAGATATCCCAAACTCTCTACACCTTTCAAAAATCTTCCTCAAATGTTTGATGTGATCTACTACATGTTTTGAATAGATAGTTATGTCATCTAAGTAGACCAATACAACCTTGTACATGAGGCTTTTAAAGGCCATATCCATTGCCTTTTGAAATGTAGCACCTACATTTGACAAACCAAAGGGCATCTTTTGATAGGCCATGGTTCCCCACTTGGTTGTAAATGCAGTCTTGTATTGATCCTCTTCATTCACTAGGATCTGATTGTATCCTAAATAGTCATCCAATAATGAAAATCTCTCAGATCCAGAGACACATTGTAAGATTTTTTCCATAGAGGGTAATGGATGGCGGTCTTTTAAAGAACCTCTATTAAGATCCCTGAAGTCAACACATAACCTTAGCTCCCCATTCTTCTTCCTGACAAGAACAAGGTTGGAAACCCAGCTAGTATGCTTAATGGGGTAGATAATACCACTTTCTATTAGTTTGAGTACTTCTTTATGCATGAGTGGCTCAAGCTTGGGATTAACAGGCCTTTGCTTGTGCCTCACTGGTTTGGCATTTGGTTCTAATTCAATAGTGTGCTGGGAAAGGGCAGGATCAAAACCCTCAAGGTCTTCACATTGCCATGCCAAAACATCACTGAATTCTTTGAATAATTGGGTATAAGCTTGCTTTTCCAATTCAGTGTTCACTTTTCCAAATTGTAAATTCTTACCTGGTTCCAACTCTAATTCAAAAAAATGTTCTTGTTGGACTACCAGGCCAGCTTTGCTTCTCTTAATTTCATCATCCTTATTGAAGATAGTCTCCAAGGTAGCAAGACCTCTAGGCATCTTATTAGACTTAAGTTGTATCACGTAATCACCATAGTTTCATGATAGCCTATCTTGATTGTACTCTAAAAAGACATCCTCTTCAAATAAGAATTGCAGAATTTGTTCATCATTGTCAAACACCTGCCAATTAACATCATTATTAGGGATAGAGGGTCTAACAATCATCTTCATATGATGTTGATCTACCTCTTTTGAAACACTATTTGGAATATCATACTGAGATCCAACAGTAGCTAACCTATCTGCATTTTGGTTGAGCTTCCTAGGGATAGCAACAATATTGAAAGCATGGAAATCTTCAATTGCATCCAAAACTTTATGTTTGTATGCTTTCAAAGTGTCATTTTTTGTTGCACTTATCCCTCTTAGTTGGTTGACAACTAACTCATTATCACCATAAACTTTTAAGGCTTTAAGCCCTCTTTTTCTAGGTCATTCCAGTCCATTGACTAGACCTTCATACTCTGTAGTATTGCTAGTGCAGGAGAAACTAAATCTAAAGGTAGTATAATACCTTTCTCCTTTTGGGGACACTAGCATAGTGCCACCACCAGAACCATGTCTACTTCTAGCTCCATCAAAAAATAGTTCCCAAACCTGATTGCTCTGATCCTCTGAATCAGTGTCTTCTTTGAAAAGGCTTGGCTCTATGGATCCACTTTCTTGTATCAAATAACTTCCCAAACCAAAATCCCGAACAAGATTTTCTTGGGCCTTTGAAGCTGTTTCATCTAGAAGAATATCAGGGATACTCTTTATCTTTGTGCTTGCTTCACTACTAGTTTCAAAGTCACTATTATCAAATATAGGGTAGTTTACATTGATGGCATTGGACACATATGGTTCTATATGGTGTGCTGCTAATGGTTCTGATTTAATGGTGACCTTAGTCCCATATCTTAGCAAATTCTCGGCCAAAGAAAATTCACTTAGTCACTGAATAGAACTCTTAACCTCAGTTAAGTCTGAAGAATACGCGAATAAGGCATTCATATAATCACTAAACCAACAGTCCAACATCGGGTTTTAGTTAGCGAATGTCCAACTGAAGGCAATCCGCGGAGTCGCTGAATACTTTAGGGAACTACCATTTTTATTTCGTGACTAGGAGAAAAACTACAGTCATCAGCTCACTGAAAGGAAACAGTAACCGCCAGAGAACTTAGGGAACTGGTGACCGAAGGGAAAATATAAGCACGTGGATATTGGGACCTTTAAGTTGCTAATAAAGTAACATGAAAATAGAATGAGGGGCTTAGGTTTTGTAGGATTTTATGCCTACAATGGCTACCTTTTTTGAATTTTTAAGGGTTTTGCACCTAGCCAAAGGCCTAAAAAGAGTTGCAGAGACCAGGGGAGAATAGATAAAGCCATGAAATTTTCAGGGGCACTTGGCAGGATAAAAATAGAGACCCTTGGAATAGGTTTTAGCCAAATTTGCATGCACATGAAAATTGGGGTAACAGAAGCCTTGCAATGTTGAGAGTGGGATAAAGGCTACACTTGAGACCCTATATAAGGAACAAACTTATTGAGCTTCACTTTGTTTCGAGAATAGTTTTATATTCTATACTAAATAGGGCCAACCACATGAAGGTGGAAGCTCATTTGGCCCCACCCCCCCCCCCCCCTAACATCACTCTAAATTCCCTGTTAACATCTAACATTCATTCATTATTTCATCCATTAATAAAATGTAACATTCATTAACTATCACATGATAACATTCATTAACATTCATTCACACATTAATAAAATGTGACATTCATTAATTATCACATGATAACATTCATTAAAATATTATAAAATTTATGAACATTCAATACAAGATAATTAAATTCATTGGCATATAAAAATCAGTCATTATAAATTAAGGTGCATAGATGACAATTATTTATTTTTTTTCTTTTGATTTCTAGTTTTTAAGAAGTAATCATTAAGAGGAGTATTGATATCATCATGATGATCATCTACCCTCTCATTAGATCTCAATGCATGCCTAGCTCTCTATTGATGCAAAGGGGGGTTTATTATAATTAAATGTTTTTATTATAATTAAAAACATTAAAAATACTTTAAAGTATTTCAGTACTTTACAGGCCATAATCATATAGCTCTTTACCTAATCTAGTCACATCATCAACATCGAGGTCAGTTTGTCTGGCCTCGGCCTCAACCTCAACCTGCTCATTAACAATGGCCTCTACACTCTGTATAGCTGCAATACAAATTGTTACATTAATCCAAACACCAATTGAAATTAAATTTGTATTACTACACCAATCAATTTAAGATGTTTACTTGTATTACTGTGATGCACATCCTCATTGTCATCAACACGCATAGGTTGTGTACGGCAAGAATCAGTAGGTTGTATTTCAATTTCATATGCATTCATGTTATCATTGTTTTCATACTTAAAACAAATTTCCTTGCTTTATGTTGGAACTTAACATCAAATAAACTAATTGGTAAATAATTAAATTTGAGGTAGTGTTATTGTGCGTTGAAAAAGGTTAGAGGTAGACACTTTTTCATTTCACACATTCTATGAGGAATTCTTCTCTTCTAGTATTTTATATCTGTTCTATGGATTTACACTGCATATACGTCTTCTCAGAATCTAAAAACTTTGGCCCATCATTGATTCTCATCAATGTACCAATTTGGATAGTAAGTCTAATTTAATTTGTCCATGGATTGATACCTTAAATTATTGAGCTTCTCTTCATTTTGAGAAGAGTATAACATTCTCTACTTAATAGGGCCAACCACGTGAAGGTGGAAGCTCATCTGGCCCCTCCTAGGAGCCTCTTATGACCCTTTATGACATTTTAAGACCTCTAAGATGTATTCTTACAGATCATAAATGGTCGTAAAGAGTCATAAGGGGTCCTAGGACACAATAGTTGAGAAACATAATTGTAGGCATCATGGTCACAATTTTTTGGAGACAACATAATTGAGTTGTATACCCAGACAATGGAGAGAAACTCCTGCACCTCTGATTCCAATTTGACTACATCTATTGCTCATGAATATAAGGTCCTCCAATAGATGTATTCAACTTGGAATTGGGGGTGCAAAATTTTCTCTCCATCGCTTGGGTACACAACTCAATTACGTTGTCTCCAAACGATTGTGACTATGATGCCTACAATTATGTTTCTCAGCTATTGTGAAATCTACATTTATGTTTCTCAGTTGTCATGTTTATGTGCATTTTTTTAATGTGTTTTGGATAGTAAGTCTAATTTAATTTGTCCATGGACTAAGACCTTAAATCATGTAATGAGGAGACTTAGAACACTAGCATATGAAAATTTCATTATTTAATAATAAAAATCTATTAAAATGTTTATACCTTCTCTCATTTTCTGGTGTAATTCCTCTTTGAGTATCCCCTTTCTCCTTTGCATCCAAAATGAACTCATTCTAATCCCTCACTGGAATAAAGGGAGGATGCTCAAACTTCAACAAGACTTCATACCATGCAACATTCATAGATTATGTTCAATGCATTATTTACATTTGTAAATTAGCATTGCATACAAATCTACAGATGGTGCATGGTATGAAGCCACGCTCAAGCTTGAAAATGATAGTAAATCCATAATCAAGGTAAAGGAACAAATGGAATAACCAAGAAAACACTATATGTTAAATCATGTGATTGATAGTAGATTGGGGCTCACCTGAGCCATAAACATGAAGAATTATTCTAAAAAATGATGTAAACCATATATATGCGCACTTGAGGCAAAGAGAAGTTGCATCATATCCATATTAAAATATTAGTTACAATATGAAAATACTAAACTAACTAATTCCTGAGTTCATCTCTACATATGGTCGCAACAAAGATATGCGATTACAATACAGAGAAGGCATCGTAAAAATATAATTTTGGAATTTTCCCTAGCCTGACATGTTTTTCACTCAAATCCTTCATCGAGGATAAGTGGAGATGGATAGATATATGCAGATGAGTTGTCATCGACCCAACTAAAGTATCCAAAGCCATTATTTCCCTATGATGCCCAGTCTACATTAGTTCTTATATTATAATGAATAGTATTTATATTAGAAACATTAAATATATACACATTAGCAACCTTTTTTTCTATTTGGGTAGCACCAAAATTGTCGTCCAGGGTTTTTCAGTGTCCATGAAGTCTTCAACACACACTGCCCACCACCACATTGACAGTTTGGCACATTGACAAGAGTCATCAAGCCTATATATCAATAATGCATTGCACCATCGTTACTACATTTATTATTTTTATATGAAATACACCAAGGAGTACCATCAAAAATATTAACCATTTACAATAATGAAAATTAAACCTAAATGAAATAGCTCATTTTTTTATCAGCATGTGTAGTCTCTGTGTATATGAAAAATGAAAGAAATATGAAGCTGAAATAAAATAGTGAACAAAATAGTATTCCACATAGACTGAATGAAATATACCATCAAAAGAAGGTGACAAAATCCTGTCACAAAGCATAGACATAGGAAATCAAAAAGGGACAAAAGACAAGAAATAAGAAAAATCATTTATAATATAATAAAAAAAAGAAACACTCTTTGTCAACAATTTTCAAAATCATTAGGACTATAGAAAAATAATTAAGACTATACAAAATCAAATTTTAGAAATGGATGATTCTGATGCTTTTCCATTACAACAATTGAGCATTCATCATTTGGTATTGTGTATTCCATTTAAGTATGTCAACAATGTTCAAAATCATGTCACCAAGTACAGACAAGAAATAAGAAAAATCATTAGGACTATAGAAAAATCAAGTTCTAGAAATGGATGGTTCTGATATTGCTTTGCCATTACAACAATTGAGCATTCATCATTTGGTACTTCTTGGTGTATTCCATTTAATTTTTTCAGTTGTCATGTTTATGTGCATGTTTTTTATGTATTTGGCTTCTCTCCCTCACAAGGGATACGTCGATAGGTAATTGATTTGAAAGCATAATGATTTGACAGTCTTTTTTCAGGATAGGCGTAATCATCCCACCAACCTTAATTAGCAACATTTTTGATATATGTCAAGTACTTATAATCAATATGCCCAACAAACAGAGACTTAGTAGTAAAATCATTTCCTTTGGTTTACTAGTCTACTTATAATCAATATGTCCTTTGGTTTACTAGTTTAATTTGGTTTAAGAATGGTTTATTTCATGTTTGAATGTACCATTGAATGAAGCTTGGCTATATTAAGTATAATCTTAAGACTCGTGACTCTTAAAATTCTCTTGTTTCCTTCAGACCTAGCCTCCAAACATGTGTACTATGAGATTTCCTCCAACAAATGGACTTGTGATGATTTTCACAATAGTACATGTGCATATGAAGTAGCTCTAATGGAAGATACAATCACTAAATTATGCATACTCCTTATTTTGTTCTACATTGATATTGTCAGACATGGTCTTTCTTGAATGGAATGACTCATTACTTGTACATTGACTAGAATGTTGGTGGAAGAAGGATGATTTGTTTGCAACCATTTTTTTCAACTCTAATTTTCTCAACACAAAGGGACATTTATCATAGCCATAGAAACATGATTATTTTAAAATGAAATACACCAAGGAGTACCATCATAAATATTGACTATTTACAATCATGAATAGTTAACCTTAATCAAATAGCTCATTTTTTTATCAGCATGTGTAGTCTCTGTGTATATGAAAAATGAATGAAATATCAAGCTGAAATAAAACAGTGAACAAAAATTCAAATTCAAGGCCTAATTTATCAAGAGAAACAAACATTAGGATGAAAGAAAAATCATTAAGAGTATAGAAAAATCATTAGGACTATAGAAAAATCATTAAGACTAGAAAATCAAGTTCTAGAAAAATCATTACAACTATAGAAAAATCATTTAGACTATAAAATCAAGTTCTAGAAATGGATAGTTCTGATGCTTTTCCATTACAACAATTGAGCATTCATCATTTGGTACTTCTTGGTGTATTCCATTTAAGTTTTTCAGCTACTATTTTTATGTGCATGTTCTTTATGTGTTTGGCTTCTCTCCCTCACAAGGGATATGTCGATACGTAATTGATTTGAAAGCATAATGATTTGACTGTTCCAAGTAATGTTTTTAATCCTTTGAAGTTTCTCACGATCCTGATGTAAGTTGATTGGATTAAGCAATTTGGGGATCCAATAGGACTTCAGGGGAGTTCAATAAATGTTTTGGAAGACTTAGAGGAACTATTAGCATGATTGTTCCTTCATCTATAGTGAGTTAGACTAAATTTGCTAGGTTTTTCCTTTGTTTTGAAGTGTATTTTGTAATCTATTTCCTTTCCATGGACCCAAAGACTTGGGACCCATGGAAAGAGGATACTAACAATGTATTATACAACTTTAATGTTCTTGACTTGTAGAGATTTGAGAAAGTAAAGAGAACACTGGCTATGTTTAATGTTAACTATTCCTGCACAATCCACTCATACAATAGTGAAATGCTATGTGATTGACAATTTCATACAACTGGTCCTTTGGCATGGATTAAACAGAATAGAATTTTTAGCATATTATTATCATTCTATTTCTTTGTTGTAAACATGTCATTGGTTCAGTTTTAATCTACTGGTGTCGTGCCCTAGCCCATGCTCTATCTCCATCATTTGATGTTATTCACTATTTTGAAATGTTGACTGTGGTTATCAAATGGAAAAAATAGAAAAAAAAATTGTACATGTTAGCACCTGAAATATTTTTCATGACTCTGTAGTTTTTCTCTGGTCTCTACAAGTGTTTTCTAGGTCTCTGCCCTTAAACCCTGAGTTTAAATTCATAAATCTAGCCATTAGGGTGGAAAAACCTTTTTATTCTGGCCCTGTTATATTTCTTCATTACCTTTTTGGGACACTTAAGTGACTAGAAAATGCACATGCACTTTATCTTTCCCAGTCTGTCGCCAGTTCGCATAGTCCTCCGATGGTTAGCATTTCTTTTTAGTGATTCAATGACTGCAGTGGTCGTGAAGTCTCTTGTTCCTGGTAGTTTAACCCTTAACATTTTGTGACTCCACTGGTAGTTTCATTTTCTTTGGTCGCGTGTTCGCATGGTCAATGGGGCTCGGCATCGTAGTTACTTTCAATCTAATGGCGGGCACATGATCACATGGGGTAGGAATATTCCATGCAATCATGTGATGACTACCCAATCTTCCAACATGTTGTGGCCTATGTATGGTGGGTCCTTGTTTGCTCATTCATCATGTCTTGGTAGCTTTTCATTGGCCGAGGTGGATTATGATGTGTATCCTATCAGTGGGGCCTGTAGTGAGGGTTTTTAGATCTACGATTGGCACTTGATCGCATGGAATATTCCTACCCCATGCGATCATGCACCATCCATTGATTTTGAATCTAACCAGGGATGGTGTCAATGGGTCTGGTGCCAGGTGTTGCAGAAATGAAAGTTTCTCATTGGTTGTTGAGCGGTGATTTAGCAATTGTCAGTGGGACCAGGGTTTCTGGTGTGTCTTTGAGGGCTCTAAAATCTGTAGAAGATCTACGGTTGGTGTAAGTTCTCATGGGTTTTGTTAGTGTTATGAGATCTTATGCCAGCCTTCGATCTTACTTTATTCTTAGGTGACAACAGGTGGGTCCTCTAACAGTTGGAGCTAACGTGCACATTTTTCATTGGTGGAAGAGATAAAGATGCAGTGGGACCATGTTTCTAGGTGTGTAGATTTGTCTTATTTTGATTGGTTGTCCAGTCGATGACTTGGATGTGTCAGTGGGCCCAAATCTTTTAGGAGGATTATAGATTCAAGATCTACGATTGTCTTAAGTTTGCATGGAATCTTTCTAGGCCATATGATCTTAAGACAGCCATCTGATTAAAAGGCTTATAATATGTGGGTCCAAACTGACAAGTGTGCTGGCTTGCTTTTTTTTCATTGGTTGTTGACTGATGATGAGGCTGAGGACTTTTCAAAGTGTTTATTGAATATTATGTAATTAATGTGGACCACCCAATCTGCCAGGAAATAGAAGAGATCAACAGTCACATTTTAAACTTGAGTCAGTTAGCCATTTTCTTTCAAATTCAAATCTTCTATAGGGTTTTTGCTAGGGTTTGAAATAGTAAGCCATATAAAATGATGCGGTGGTTCAGATTTAATTACACTAGGACATTTGTAGTTGGCAAATGATGTAGGGGACATGGATGGCCTCCATGATCTAATTTTTCCTGCCTGGGGTGCCATGCCGAGTAAATATAGAGGACTATTATTTGACTACAGGTGGCTAGGGTTTGGTGTTTGTCAAAGATTTCCATGACCTGTACAGCAAGATTTTCTAGTGTTGGCTCTGGCACTAATTTTTGTTTCCTGCAACAAGAAATTAGTTGAATTTCTATCTATAGTTAACCTTGAATATGAAACCAATGCAGTTGTACATCAAATTTGATCTGATTTTTTAGGGTTTCAAGGTCTATCTGCATTCTTTATTTCTTGTTGTACTAGTTTTTGCAGACCTAATTTTGACCTAAATGATCCATAGCTTGTTTCAATCCTTGTTCCTATAAAAGGATTTTCAAGATCATTTAGAAGGGTTCATAGTTTTTGGGTCCTAAGTTTCTGGTTCCAGAGCTGGTTCCATGAATGTTCTGTCTTGTAAATATTTCCTTCTTCTCTGCATATAGGGTTCCTTCTTTCCTTTCTGGCTATGGGAATAGAATACATGTTGTAACATATTTCTTATGTATGAGTTTGCAATATATTTTTATTGCTATTAGATTGTTCCCATTTGAGTTTTAGAATTATTGATTGAAGCATCAAGGGTGTTTCAGCCTTTCTATTTGCATTTCCTATGTGTCTGCAATAGAGTTTTTTTCATAGAAGAAACTAGGTCTAGGATTAGTTTTTAGATGTGTATGAGCTGGGGTATCAAGGGTATTTCATGCTTGTCTTTCAGTGGATGTTGATTAATGTATTACTTGTTTATGGTTCTCTTCTAAGGGGAGGGTTAAAATCCCTTGAATGAGTGATAGCACATTTGGATACACAAGTGGTTTAATAATGTATGATCTAATCAATGGTGTATGTTGATGTAAGGCATCAACATATTAGAATGTATTATCTCATTGTTTCATAGCTATATTGTAATGATGTATTTGACTCTAATGCCCATTGGATAAGGCATTGGTCTATGGGAGACTTAGGGTATTTCAGGTGTCCATTCAACCCAACATCAATCATTCAAATCAAATACCTGTCCCTTTCATGTTGGTAGTAGTAGTAGGAGGTCCTTTCTAGTTTTTAGACTCATTCTATGAAAATAGGGCTATTGCATAAGACATGATATCATTGGGGTACAGGATACCTAAAGGAGTCTGAAAACTATTCCACAATAATCCATCTGCAAGCCTTTTGGTTTATTAAGAAGAGTCATGAGTGTGCAGATAAGGCAATACCCGCCTGAGTGATGTGGAGCTCAAAGAAGAAGGAGGATTCCTTTCAATACTCATCAATTGGATTGTTTTCTTGTCAAACTTGAGTGCATAATCTAAAGATCAAGCCCATATATTTATTCAAGTTTGGTCCTGGAAGGAAAAGATCCAACAGTACACGAAAAAAAATTTACAAAATTGAATCAATGGCTTGTTTATTGTGTGCTAGAAAGTAGTGTAGAGGTTGTATTATGAGGCCCTCAGATTGACCTAGTTAAACCCATGAAAGTACACCAAGAAATGAGAGATTCAAGGATGAGAAGAAACTGTGCTAATCTCCATTGATCTTCAAGTTATTGTATGTAAATGAAACTAATCTAGATGATAGCAATGCAAAGAAATAAACTACTCTATTGAAATGAAAGTTTTACTCTCCTTTGCTAATTAATCTATGTGAAGATTAAGCTACAAAAATGAAAGAAACTAAGCTAAGATGCTATGAATATTAATCTATATGTAAATGTGCAAGCTAAAATGCTATAATCTCCAAAGCTCTAAAGTCCCTCAGAAAACCTACAACATAACAATAGCATGAAATTCTAGATCTGAAATAAGGAGAGGGCTCCTTATATAGAAAAATGTGGACGAGAATGCATCTTCAAGAACAATGTGGGATAAACCCAAAAAGAGGAAATAAAGCTCATTTTTTAGAAAGTGTGGAGAGAAAAGGAATTTTCTTATTTTATTTATTTTTATTTCCCTTTTTTCATCACAAAAGAGCTTTAAGAGGATTTTTTATTTTTTTAAAGAATGATTCTCTTTTAATTAAATAAGATAACATTATTTATTTAAAAGAGATATTATTCTAAATAAGATAAAATCATTTAATTAAAAGGGATTTTAATTAAATAAATTTATTTCATTTAAAAGATGTTTCTTTCAATTAAATAAGGTTATTTTATTTATTTAAGAGGGAATATTTCTTTTAATTAAATAAAATGATCAAACCTTAGGAAATATAGAAATGATTGAATTTATTATGATTTGATCAAAGAAATTGATTTGAATTTTGAAAAGTATTGATTCAGGAATTTGATAATTTAATAAATGGGGCCCAAAGTCTAGGCGACCATTTTAGGGTGCATACATTTACAAAAAAGAAATAGAATGATAATAATATGCTGAAAAGTCTATTTTGTTTAATACACGCCAAAGGACCAGTTGTATGAAATTTTCAATCACACAACATTTCACTATTGTATGAGTGGATTGTGTAGGAACAGTTAACATTAAACAAGGAGCAAACTCCTCAACACATCTTAGAAACCATTGAATTCAATAATAAATGAAACCTAAAACCAATACTATTCCTTCCATTCACTTCTACCAAGAATAAAGCATTTAATCCATTCAACATTACATATAATCATTAGACAGTTACATTTTCTGACTGTGTAGAGGAACAGTCACGACCAAAATGATCAAAACTACTTTCACCCTTACACAAGCTATTCCAAACTTCAAGTAAAATGAGCAATATGCTATATCAAATCATTCATATTCATAGTAACCATTCAAAGGATCATTTTGTCAATGAACCCTCTGACTGTACCCCTGCGGCAGAGAAAGCAAACCTCAAAATAGAGAAAGAAAGCTTAGTAAAACTAGTCTATGCCACTGTTTGTGAGGGTATAGTCATGATAAGTGCCTCTCAAACCTCTCCAAACATGTAAGATTGTCTTTAAATACTTTATTGATCTCTTCTAAACATTAACGCATGGACAGTCAAACTATTAGTCTCCAAAGCATTCAATAAGTGAATATGAATGTTTGAAAACTTTCCTCTCAACTTCCCCAACCACTCCTAATCAGTTAGAGGGATTAGTTGAGTGTTTAGACACTAAAACTTCTTAAACATACTTTATCTAATATGATAAATTTTAATATCAACAAACATGATCCAAACATTTGAAAATAGTGAATCAATATCCTTGAGCACAAGCACCAATAACATCAAATAATGGAGATAAAGCATGGGCTAGGGCATAACACCAGTAGAATGCAGTCATTTCAGTGAGCATTCATGATTAAATAAAATGCAATGCATTTGAAATTTGTGGTTGAATATGATGCCAGAGGCTCGAAAGATGTTTCCCGTCAAAGATACCAATCAAAGATGAAGAAATCACATACCTTCTGTCAGGAATAGTCCCAAGAGATAACTGAGAGAGGGGGGGGTGAATTAGTTATCTACAAGATTCAATTCTTTATCCAATTAAGTATACTTAAATATAAAGCATAAACACAATGAAAGAACACATGAACACAACACCAATATTTTGGTTACAGGGAAACCCAAATAGGTAAAAACCCCAGTGGGAATTGACACCCACTAATATTATACACTAGTGTATTATGATCCTTGTTAGAAGATCCTTTACCCTGTTACGAGTAGCTTTAAAATGCTTTAAGTATAGTATACTTGGTCAAGGGTCAGACCCTATTAGGATTCTTTTATAATTTTCCCTGTTAGGGGAGAGGATGCACTATCCAAGAGCTCGCTGATCAAAGGGGTGAAGGCTACAACCTTCTGAATAACAGATACACACTATATCTGGATCTTGGTGAATTGCGCTTTGACCTACTATTTGGATTAGTTCCAATGTATAGCATAAACACTTTACTTAGTCACATAGACCTTCTTTTGATGGCTCAACACTTCGCACACTCTACTCTACTCTGCTCAATCAACCATGAACCACACTTAAGCAATCACAAATGACTGCCTATAAATATCTTTCCTCTAAATGATATAATCAAGTCAGCCTATTAGAACCACCTTGAAATCATATTAGAGAAACCATAACAAACTTTGATAAACATTTTGTTGGCTCTACTATGCATGCAACACATTCTGGGACCTATCCAATAAGATAATTGTAGACACACGATACTCACTATCGGCTCTACTAAAATAATTGGATCTTTCTCCTCAAGCTGAATTAACTCATACGCTCTTAACTAAACATCAAAAACTCTCCTCTAACCTTAACTCCAAGGGTGCATACCCTAAAGATAGGTGCAACTAAAGAACTAATAAAATCTCTATTGGCTCTTCTGAATAAACATAGGAAACTACTACTGGTGAATAGCGACTACATAACTTCACTTCTACTCAATATCAGACTATGCATCCATGACTAAAACATCACCACCATGTCTTCAACATATATCCAAGTGCGCAAGGCTCTGTGATAACTATGCGGACAACCATACACAGAACACTGTCTGTTACTCTGTCAGAAACACTCCTGACACCAACTGCTATATAACTGTCTATACTAACAGTTAACCTTTGCACCCATGATATCATGCTGATATCATGTCCATGCTTCATATACTAAAATTTTACTACATAGGACTTCTACACATGCTACTTTCCATATGTTGTCATCAATGACAAACATACAGTTAGTACTGGCCTCCTGAAAAATCTCCAACAATCTCCCCCTTTGGCATTGATGGTAACATGTGGAATGAAAAACTACCACCAACCCAAATGACCATTTCTTTTATAACATTCTCCATTTCCTCTTCAAAACTCCCCCAAAGATGAATCCTCCATTTGCTGCAATATTTTCCAATATTCTCTATTTCCTCAACTAAAATGCTACTCCCCCTTAGTATATTACTCCTTTTTACTTCTTTTTTTCATGACTCTGTATATCACTCCCCATTTGACATCAATGGGAAAGGGTACCATTCATTTTGAGCACCAATACGACTCTTGAGGTAGAGGAGTCAACCTTCCATCAGAACCTAAGGATTGATGCCTTTCTTTCTTTCTTCTAAGCAGAATCAGGGAAGGGAATAACTCCCAACTTCTCCCTGAGATACTCAAAAGTATCCTGAGGCAAGGACTTTGTGAATATGTCTTCCAATTTATCTTTAGTACTCACATAGTCCAGCTTGACTTCTTTCTCTACCACTTTCTCTCTTAGGAAGTGATACTTGATCTCAATGTTCTTTGTCTTTGCATGCATCACAGGGTTCTTCAACATATTGATAGTGCTAATGTTATCACAGTGAATAACAATAGGATAATCAATCTGAATTCCAAAATCCTTTATCATCTACTTGATCCAAAAAATTGTAGAAAAATTCAAGGCTATTGAAATATACTCCACTTGTACTATTGACTAAGAAATACAATTTTGTTTCTTGCTTGTCCAAGTGACAAGTCTATCACCAAGAAACATTGCTCCGCCTGATGTACTCTTTCTGTCATCAACACATCCTACCCAATCTGCATCAGTGTACACATGAAGCTCAACATTTTCTAAATTAGGATACCATAGACCATAATCTATAGTGCCTTGCAAGTATCTAAATATTCTATTTACTGCCATGAGGTGACTTTGCTTAGGTTCTACTGCAAATCTTCCAACTCTTCCAACTACATAGGAAATATCAGGTCTAGTCTAAGTAAGATATATGAGTTTACCAATCATAGATTTATACAATGTTATATCTATTTTTGGTGAGTCATCTTCTTTTCTAAGCTTTCATCTAGTGATCATAGGGGTTCCTACTAGTTTGCAATCATCCATCTTGAATTTCTTCAGTATTTCTTTCACATACTTGGATTGATTAATAAAGATCCATTTTTTGGTTTGCTACACATTTAGTCCTAAAAAGTATTTGATACGACCAATCATACTCATCTCAAACTCATTTTGCATTTCTTTGGAAAAATTTTCACTTAGTTTGTCATTACCTCCAAAGATAATGTCATCAACAAATATAGCTACAAGTAGTAGGCCTTTAGATGTCTCTCTAATCAATAGATTACAATCTGCTGCTCCTTTCTTGAATCCAATCTTTGTTAGATATCCATCTAGTCTCTCATACCATGCTCTAGGGGCTTTCTTAAGTCCCTAGAGGGCCTTTTTCAATCTGCATACCATATCAATTCTATTTGATAAGGTGAATCCTTCTAGCTGCTCAATATATACTTCTTCTTTCAAATCTCCATTTAGGAATGCTGACTTGACATCCATCTGATAAAATTTGAAGTTTTTTACTATAGCATAAGCTAGGAGCAACTTAATAGCTTCTAATCTTCTCATAGGTGCAAATGTCTCTGAATAATCAATGCCTTATCTTTGTGCATATCCCTTACATACTAATCTTGCTTTATTTCTTACTATTGTACCATCTTCATTCATCTTGTTTCTGAATATCCACTTTGTTCCAATCACATTCTTATCACTAGGTCTTGGGACCAATTCCCAAGTGTCATTCTTAATAATCTGATCAAATTCTTCTTTCATAGCATCATGCCAATCAGAATCATTACATGCATCTTCAACACTTGAGGGTTCAATCTGAGATAGTAAACATACCGCTTCACTGCTAGCTGAGTTCTTTGCTTATGATCTAGTCAAGACTTTTCTTCTTTGATCCCTAATGATGTCTTTCTTGGAATGATTTCTAGATGTAAACTTTGGAACTTTAGGTGATGTTGACTCATCAAACTTAGGATTACTTTCTTCACTTGTCTCAAGGTCATTGAATAACACATCCATACTGTCAAACATTTTTTCAATGACTGTCTCATTACAGGAAGGTTTGGGTTCTTCTTCAATCATGGGTGAGTAATCATGATATATTTCTTGAACATAAACTTTTCATCAATCTTAACATGAGCACTTTCTATGATCTTATTCAATCTCAAATTGAAACATCAATAAGCTTTAATTTTAGTAGAGTAACCAAGAAAAACTCCTTCATCATTTTTTGCATCAAACTTGCCTACTACTTCATCCCTCTTGATGTAGCACTTGCTTCCAAATATTTTTAAGTATTTTACTATGGGAACATTACCAAACCATATCTCATATGGTTTTTTGTCAATGCCAGGCCTCAATTGAATCCTATTGATGGTGTAGACTTTTGTATTGACCACATCTCTCCAATAGGTGTGTGCAACTTTTCCTTCTATCATAATGGTGTGTGCTATATCAAGGATGATCCTATTCCTTCTCTCTATGATTCCATTCTTTTATGGGGTTCTAGGTGCACTTAATTATCTCTTTATGCCATGTTCTTCACAGTACTCATAGAATTTATCAAAGGTGAATTCTCCTCCTCTATCCGATCTCAAACATTTTATCTTAAGTCCAGATTTATTCTCAACCTTAGCTTTGAATATTTTGAACCTCTCAAATGCTTCCGACTTATCTTTTAAGAACACAACCCACATCATCCTAGTATAATCATCAAAAAACAAAATGAAATACCTTTCACCATAGTATGATCTTGTTTGAGTTGGACCACATAGATATGTATGAATCAGATCCAACTTGTTCTCTTCTAAATTTGGCTTGCTTCTTAATGAATTTCTCACATGCTTTCCCATCACACATTCCCTACATATGGTATCAACTGGATTTTCTATGCTAGGTAGATCTCTTACTTCTTTTACATTTCTTATCTTTACTATGTTATCAAAATTGATATGACATAGTCTTTTATGCCATAACCAACTATCATCAACTTTAGCAACAAAACAACTTGCTTTTGAATTGAGTTGAAAAACATTACCTCTTGTCTTTGAGCCTGATGCAATCATAACACCATCCTTATTGTTAATGATGCATTTGTCATCTTTTAACTCCAACTAATATCCTTTTCCAAGTAACTGTCCAACACTGAGAAGGTTATGTTTCAAACCATCTACATAGAGAACATCATTAGTACTATTCTTTCCATCCAAGGTGATGGCTCCTCTGCCAACTATGGGTTTAGGAGTGTTATCTCCAAATCTGACCATACCACCATTGTATTTGTCTAGATGAACAAATCTATCTTTATCACCTATCATGTGATGTGAACAACCACTATCTATAATCCAGTATGTTCTTAAGTCAGCTTGTGAAATTAATGCTAGCTCTTGATTCACTTTATCTTCATGAACTATCTTATTATTCATTTTTTCTAGAATAGAAATGAATCCAATTTCTTCTTCACCTGATTCATCATCTGAAACTCCATCTCTAGCATAGTAGCATTCCTTAGAGTATTTAGGCTTGTAATCCTTTTTGAATTGTCTAGCTCTAGTAGGACACTTAGATTCAAAGTGACCAATCTTATTACATGAAAAGCATTTAAATGGCAATTGACCTTCATATTTTCCTTTTCCTTTCTTTTCCCTTTTTTCAATCATAGCAATGAAACCATCTAGTGTTTTCTCTTCATCATTATCATCAAAATTACCAGAATTACTTGCAAAATTCTTACCATGAACCGTTTCTTTGAAGGTTGTCTCACTTTTAGGTTATGTCTTCAATCTTGAAATCTCAAAAGCTGAGATTTTGTTGATCAAGGTCTCTCTTTTGAAATTAGCTGTAAGCTGCATGGTCTCATCAAGGATTTTGATCTTGTTTTCATAATCTAGAGTGAGATTAGTCATCAACTTGTCCATAATATCTTCCTCTGAGATCTCTCCACCATTTTTCTTGATTCCATCAATTGCTTCATTGATCCTTTGATTATGATAGGCAACCAGAGAACCCTGCTATTATTATAGTGAGTAGAAATAGTAACCTAGATGTACATCTACACCCTTCTAGTCTACGTTGTATTCTACCCACCAATAATATCTTTGGGGTGATGCTGCAAGATAAAGATACTCTTAACTAGAATTGGTTGCCTATAATTTATAAGGGCCCAACCCTGATGCATGTCTGCACCACGTGATCAAGACCACAAACTTGAATCCGTTTAGTGGTTCTATTCTCTCACTCACTAGAATAGAAATGGTTGTTCTATGACTGCCACTATTATTATAGTGGGATAATGATGATGATAGGATAGTACTCGGCCTAATCCATACCCCTCCTAAAGTCAGGGTATGGGCCGAGGCAAAAAACAATGGAAGGAAGTGGGCTTACATAGAATGAGCTCTTCTCATTATAGATAATAGAATATTAGAATAGTCACTATTATCATAATTCTATTCCTTCCCAGTCGGTTGATTCCTTAGAAATGGTATTCTGATGTTTTCTTCAGGCAGCATCTCTAATGAATTGTATCTTTTCTTCCATGTCTTTCTACGTGCATCCTTTTCTTGTTTGTCTCCTTTAAATATGTCTTCTAGGTGCTTCCATATCTTGTGGGCGGTGTCTACCTTCTTTATTTCTGAAAACTCACTATCAGATAGGGCATTGATAAGGGTTTCTTTGGCTATTGCATTATGATGAAATAATTCCTTTTTCTTATTAGTAGCATCATCCTTTGCAAGGTCTTCCAAGGTAGGAATCTTGACTTCTTTGATAGTTACATCAAAAACTTCAAAAGCAATACACTACAAATGAGTAACCATCTTGTTCTTCCAATCAAGATAATTCTCTCCATCAAACTTAGGAATTTATTTTCTAAAGAATGACATCTGATCAACCTCAAGCTATTAAACTTTCTCTCTAAGGCACTTGACTCTGATACCAATTGTTAAGAATAGTCCCAAGAGATAACTAAGAGGGGGGGTGAATTGGTTATCTACAAGATTCAATTCTTTATCTAATTAAGTATACTTAAACATAAAGCATAAACAAAATGAAAGAACACATGAATACAAAACCAATATTTTGGTTATAGGGAAACCCAAATAGGTAAAACCCCCGATGGGAATTGACACCCACTAATATTCTGCACTAATGTATTATGATCCTTGTTAGAAGATCCTTTACCTTGTTAGGAGTAGATTTACAATGCTTTAAGTATAGTAGACCTAGTTAAGGGTTAGACCCTATTATGAGTCTTTTATAATTGTCCCTATTAGGGGAGAGGATGCACTATCCAAGAGCTCACTACTCAAAGGGGCAAAGGCTACAACCTTCTGAATAATAGATACACACTATAGCTGGATCTTGGTGAACTACGCTTTGACCTACTTTCTAGATTAGTTCCAATGTATAGCATAAATACTTTACTTGGTCACATAGATCTTCTTTTTATGGCTCAACACTTCACACACTCTTCTCTGCTCTTCTTAATCAACCATGAACCACACTTAAGAAATCACAAATGACTGCCTTTAAATATCTTTCCTCTAAATGATATAATCAAGTCAGCCTGTTAGAACCACCTTGAAATCATATTAGAGAAACCATAACAAACTTTGATAAACATTATGTCGGCTCTACTATGCACGCAACACATTCTGGGACCTGTCTAATAAGATAATTATAGACACACACTAGTCACTGTCGGCTCTACTAAAACAACTAGATCTTTCTCCTCAAGCTGAATTAACTCATGCACTCTTAACCAAACATCAACAACTCTCCTCTAAGCTTAAATCCAAGGGCACATACCCTAAAGATAGGTGCAACTAAAGAACTAATAAAATCTCGATCAGCTCTTCTAAATAAACAGAGGAAACTGCTACTGGCAAATAGCGACTGCATAACTTCACTTCTACTAAATATCAGACTACATTTCCATGACTAAAACATCACCAACATGTCTTCAACATATATCCAAGTACGCAATGCTCTGTGATAACTATACGAACAACCATACACAAAACACTATCTGTTACTCTGTTAGAAATACTGCTGACACTAACTACTGTATAACTATTTGTACTAATAGTTAACCTCTACACCCATGATATCATGCTGATATCATGTCCATGTTTCATATACTGAAAGCTTACTGCATAGGACTTCCACACATGCTACTTTCCATATGTTGTCATCAATGACAAACATATAGTTAGTACTGGCCTGCTGGAAAATCTCCAACACCTTCTCTCGTGCTCAGCTTGCATGATAGCCAAATCTTCCTTGTACCACATGAAGAACATGCCATTGGTTCAGTTTAGCATGTTATTATCATATAAGATAAATTATGTTTAAGAATTGTTGGTAAGGATAGGAATAGTGGAGATTCTAGAAATGTCCCTCTAACCGATTAGGAGTGGTTGGGGAAGTCGAGAGGAAAGTTTTCAAAAATTCATATTCACTTATTGAATGCTTTGGAGACTACTAGTTTGACTATCCATGTGTTACTAGTGTAATACCTCAAAAATGGGCTATAGGTTCATTAACCTCTTACATCTATAATTCAAACAAAATTGACATCAAATTCCTAACCTAAGGCATATTTACACATTATCAAATCCTAATTGATTATCTTAATTTTGCATCAGGGAATATTCCTTGAATATTCCTAATTTATCTTAATTATCTTTAATTGAATATGTGGACACAACAAACTTGAAAAAGAGAAGGAACCCAAGGAGTTCTCCATGGAAGCTCTATGTCCTTTTCCATTTGATAAAGACTTGTACATGTCACCATTCCCTAAGCAAGTGGAGATGCCTAAATACGACAAATATGATGGAAACTCTGATCCTCAAGATCATGTCAAAGAATTTTGTACTCAATCTATGGAGTTCATGCATGAACCAACTTACTTAATGCATCTCTTCCCTTGATCTCTATGAGGAGAATCCATTCATTGGTTCTAGAGAATGCCTCCTACAATCAAGACTTTTGAGGAGTTGATCAAACTATTCTATCGATAGTACTCCTACAACATCAAACATCCAGTCAGTATGATCGATATTTGCAATCTAAAATAGAACTCAGGAGAACCATTCCTGACTTTTCTCAAAAGATGGAGGAAGAAATTCTCTCTATATGCTAGACCTATTCAAGAAACTAAGAAATTGGAAATCTTTATCAACAATCTTGTTCTAGAACTCAACTACCATTTACAAATGTAAAATCATATATCCTTTGATAAAATCATAGAAAATGCTATTAAAATTGAGAAAGTACTTGTGCAAAAAGGAGACATATCACTTCAAAAGGACAAGTATGAATCCGAATCTAATTCTAAAGACAAAGGCAAAAACTAGAACAAGAATAAAGGCATCATCACAGATAGCATTGTTGATACTATCCATGCCCCTTCTAAGGCACCGGCTTTCAATCTCACTATTGGAACCCAAGCTAAAACATCATAATCTAATAAGAAGCCATCTACTTACAAACCTTGGGCTATAGATCCTAATCACAAATTCACTCCTCTTGGAGAATCCTTGGAATCTGCCATGAAAACTCTATTGGCTAATAACATCATTTACTTGCATGAGATAAAAGTCTTTGATTCTAAACCTAAACCAAAATGGTGGAGAGAGAATTATTTTTGTGACTTCCATCATAATAAGGGCCATAAAACTAATAACTGCATTCTCTTGAAACACATCATACAAGACAAAATTGATAATGGAGAAATCACAATTGAAAATCATAAGAGCAACAATGATCACACAACATTCACAGAACCATTTCCAAAACATGGTCAAGGAGATTCATCTTCTCAACCTAACATGGGTGCCAAAGTCAATTATGCTTACTCTGGAAACAATGTTGTTATCAATGTGGTCGAACCATGTCTATCTGTGTGTTGGAATGTCATCACAATTGTAAGAAGAGATAGAGAAAATCAATCAGCTAATGCAGTTACTCGATCACAAGCTCAGGCACATCTAAAAGGACAAGTCTCAGATTCATCAAATGTCCCTAAGATGACTTTTAATCTTTCATCTACTTCTAAATAGAAGGTTGTCTCTAAATTGGAAAAATCTAAAGACACGAGACCTACCTCTTACAGTATTGTCCAACAACTCCAGCATACCAATGCTAAAATCTCCATGTTTGATTTTCTTTGAATATCTCCAGCTCATAGAGCCATTCTAGACAAAGCTTTGCTTAGATCCAATGTTCCTGACAACCTTGATCTAGACAGGTTCCAAACTATGGTTGGTCATTCGATGTCACCTCAATATATCTCCTTTTAAGAAGGAGATGATAATTCCTTGAGTCATCCGCATAACCAGCCTTTGCATATTGAAGTCTTAATCCAAAACCATCGTGTCAAATGTGTGTTGATAGATGGGGGTGCTAGCCTAAACATTTGTTCTTACAACTTGATCACACAACTGGGATTTTCAAAAATGGCCATTGATCCTAGAAAGAAGATAACTATCAAAGCATATGATGAGCAAGAAAGATCTTCCAAAGGTACCATTGTCTTACCCATCAGAACAGGTCTAGTAATCAGAGATACTACATGTCAAGTTCTTGATCCACCTCTAGCTTACAATATTCTTCTAGGAAGACCCTGGATACATGAAATGCAAGCTATTCCTTCCACATACCATTAATGTGTGAAATTTCCTTATGAAGACATAGAGGTGACAATTCCAGCTGATATATCTACAACTTGCAATGCATTAAAAGAAAGTGTTGATAAACTTGTTCCTAATAATAGAGAATCTTCCGCTAAGCAGCTACACATTGCTTCAACATCCAAAATGGAGGACATTGCTAAAGAGGTTAAAATAAAATAAAATGGTATGGGAGAATATACTATAAATCCATTCTTATCTTTGATGTCTCTCCCTATCATGCCTAAGTCTTATGGAAAAACTCTAAAATAGTCTAAAATAGAATCTAAAGAACTTCTTGAGGCATATAAAGGAAATTTTGTGGCAGAGAAAGTATCTAAACAAGAGTTTGAGGAAGATGAAGTTGTGCTTGCATGGTTGTATAAAGAGGAATCTAACTCTTAGTTGGTCTAGAAATGTGACTCCACTTCAAGAAAAATTCCTCAGAAGTCATATGGCCTAGGGGATAAACTGATAGCTAAAATGGGATATACTGGAAAAGGACCTCTAGGACTACAAGGTAAAGGTCTTCTATCACCTCTTGATCATCAAGGCTAAACAAACAAGAATACAATAGGTTTGGGATACAAAAATAAGTTGTTCTATTTTAGTAAAAACTCTCCACATGTCTTAGAACAGATTGAACCATCGAAAACAAAATTAGTTGAGGAAGGAACACAACAATCTGACAGTGATGATTCATTCACCACTGATGAACTCATTCCTTATGAGTTTTTTCCTAAATAAATAATAGACCTCCTTAAAGATGAAGATGATCCAATAAAAAGAATCAATGTATTAGAAACACAAGAACTTGCTATAGAACAAAAGATAGTTGCACCACAAGAACCAACTGATCTTGAAGGTAACCACATAGGCAAGGAGGAAGGTGGTAGCTATTCTGAGACAGATTCTCATGAGTATGAATTCAAATCAAAATCTGAAGGTAACCCTTCTTGGGGTATCCATCCTAACTTTACACATGTTCTTAGATTTCCTAGAGGCATAGATGAGGATTCTAATGATTATGAATGGGGAGTCATTCCTGAGGAAGATGAGCTTATTATAGAAAAAACATGTTGATGTTATTCACCAATATGCACCTAAACCCAACATAAGTTTAGAGAGAAATAATGAACTTAATGAGTGTGATCCACCAATAGCTGAAGTAGACTCCCACAATGACATTGAGCCTATTCATGAATTAAACATTTTAGGTTGTAATATCACCTTCGAACTCGAGCATCATGTTAGGCCATTTTTCTATCATGGAAAAATCCTTTGAAAATGGCCTCCTCCCTACAAATGTTTCTTGGTTTGTGCCTTGCCCTATGTTCCTTGTGTTGTCACTTTGCTTCATTCTAGACTACATCTCCTAAATCATAAAGCCTAGAAAATTAGTTGAGTTTCATGCTCTGCAGGAAATGTTTTCAAAATTTACCACAGTGTCGAAAACCCACAGTGTTTACAAAAATCCATGATGTTTTCAATCTTTTGCCGATAACCTACGTTGTTTTTTACCCCTTTTTTTTCCAACTTTGTGCGCTCATCTATTGACATGTCAGAAACTTTGTGTTTTTTTGATCCTCTTCCGTCAAAAACACTGTGTGTTTTCAACCTCGCACAGTTTCTTGTTTGCCAGCATTTCCTATCTATGCAGGTGCAATTGGTGGTGGGCCCGGGTTTGCAGATGCTTTGAGGTGATTGGTTGTCACATGATCACATGTCAGAGATTTTTGACATGTGACCATGCAACCAGTTCTTGCCATATGTGTGGGGCTTGTTGGCGGAAGGGTTGTGTTCCTAGCAGTGATGTGGCGGCCTTTGGTTGGTTGTCGCATGATCGCATAGCCCATTTTTGGGTTGTGCAATCATACGACTGGCTGACATGTGGCCATAGCTGGTTGTGGTAGTAGTTGTGATGATGACTACGGTGGTGAGGTGGCAATCAATTGGTGGGCCCAGTTCTTTTTGGTTGCCTAGTGGTTAGTCTTCTTCTAGCGACCTAGCAACTTACGATTTTCTCCTTGTTGCTAAATCCTGAGAGTTAAGTCCCTACCATCTGGCAACTTGGCTAGCGATTAAGTTTTCCATAGTCACGTAGTCACTGGATTTCTTGGTGGTTGGCAAGTGGGCTCATTTCTTCAAGCGGTAGGAAAGGAAATCGACGGTCAGTGTGTGATCGCAAGGACTATTCTTTCCCCTTGCAATCATTCACCTGTCGTTGATTCTTTTTACAGAGCTTGGTGGTCCCAGTGTCAGAGGGGGGACAAATGGCATGTTCATATAGGTTATCACATGGCTGCATGCCAGACTTTTATGACATGCGATCATGCGACCGCTTGCCACGTGTCCTTAGGGCTCGGTAGCAGGAGCTGGGGCATCTTCCGGATGCTAAGTGGTAGTGTTCTATTGGCCGATGGGTGGTGATGTGGTGGTCTAATGGTCCTATCACATGATCATGAGGGCCATTTCCATGGCTTGCGATCATGCGACAATGGTCTGGTGATGTGGTTGCAGACTTAGCGGTGGCAGTTGTGGCAAGGTTAAAGTCTGCGAGTTGTCGCATGTTTGTATAGCCCATCCCCAGACTATGTGATCATGCGACTAATTGTTTGATGTTGCGGTTGCAGAGTTAGGGTAGGTCCACTATGCAGGTCTTGCTGGCATGCTTGGTTTTGATTGGTCGGTGATTGGTGGTGGGGCCCAGGATTTCTATGGGTGGTCTGCGGTTAGCATTGCACAGTTATGAAGCCATTATTGCATGATCACAAGGGTTAGTTTGGTGCCTTGCGATCATGCAACCAAGCATAATTTGAAGCTTGGATTCCTATGGTGGTGAAATTGATGACTGTGCAGTTGTGTGACTAGGGGCAAACGGTTGAGGAATATGAAGCCCGTGAGGTGTAAAGTGATCGTTACATTTTGATTTGAATTTTTGAGGGACAGGGGGTACCAAATTTATGGAATTGAATGTAGAATTGACCCTGTTCGGTGAGAAATGACTAGTTTTCTGGTCATTTCTTGGTGTGGTGGGTGAAGGCTATGCCTTAGCTATCTGTAACTTGTTGCAACCTATCATGGGTTTCCAAGGTAGCTAATGGTATATAGTGTTGAATTTTTGTCTTTGTCTGGGTTCCTTTCTGCCACAGTTGTGGGGACTAGTTTCATGAATGTTCTTCCTGTAGTGTTTTTCTTCTTCTCTACATATAGGGTGTTCCCTCTATCCTCTCTAGCTATGGGAATATAATGAAATTGTAACAGATGTCTTATGTATAATATTTCAATATATTTGTTCTACTCTTAGATTGTCTCCATTTGGGTTTTAGACTTATTAATTATAGCATCAAGGGTGTTATAGTTTTTCTACTTACATTTCCAGTGAGTGTCTACAGTAGAGTTGTTTTTCATAGAAGCAACTCAGTCTAGGACTGGTGTTCAGATATGTATGAGCTGAGGTATCAAAGATGCATCATGCTTGTCTTTTAGTGGATGTTGGTTAATGCATTGCCTGTTCCTAAGTCTTTCTTTGGATAGGTGATAGCATATCTAGGTGCACAGGTGGTTTGGTAATGTATGATTTGGTCAAGGTGAGTGTGTTGTCTTCTTGTTTCATAGCCTTGTTGTAGTGAGGTATTTGATTCTGCTACCCATTGGATATGGCACTAGTCTATGAGAGACTTGGGGTACTTCAGGAGTCCATTCAACCTAGCATCAATCATTGAAATGAAATTTTTTCCTTTCATGTTGGAAGTATTAGTAGGAGGTTTCTTTCTAGTTGTCCAACTCATTGCATGCAGATCAGGTTATTTCATGAGGTCATGGTTCATTGGGGTACAGGATACCTATAGGGGTCTGAGAACTATTCCACAGTAATGCATCTGTAGGCCTTTTGTTCATCAACTCAAGAAGAGTCATGAGTGTGCAGATGAGGCAATACCTGCTTGAGTGATGTGGAGCTCAAAGTAGAAGGAGGATGCCCTTGGTCCTCATCAATTGGCACTTGTTCCCTTGTCAGACTTTGGAGTGAAGAATAACCATTTTGTCAATCATAGTGTAAACTTGGCACCGTGTGGGAACAAGTTGTTAGGCCAACACATTGGGTTAGGACCAATGATGGCAGATCCATATCCATAAACACTATTTCCCAATCTTCCCATACTTTAACTATCCAACATCCTAAACTTCTTGACAAAACCTCCATGAATCCAAACCAAGGTGTCTATACCTTTCCAAATGACTATGCCCTTTCTTGCTACCTCAATGCAATTGAGCCTATGATGACTTCCATTAGTGAGTCGAGCATTAGCATGATGGATTCAGATATCAAATATCTTTGTCAAAAGAATAAAAATAAAAAGAAAAGGAGTTCTAAGGGTGAAAACCACTTTGTGGTAGTCTCAAAACCTACAAAATTAAAAATAAAAGACGTATCTGAAGGTGAAAACCTCTTTGAGGCACCTAAGGATGAGATGTTTGATATCCTTTCGAGTCATTTACAGGATAGATCTCCAGTTCTAATAGAGCCTACTCAATCTATCAACTTGGGAACAATAGAAGAGCCACAATTTATCCATGTAGCACAATCTTTATCAAAAGAAGAAAGACAAGCATTCACCACTTTCTTGACATAAAAGAAGATCAACTTTTCATGGAATTATTTAGATATGATAGGGCTTGATCTTGGTCTTATAATGCATCATTTATCTATAGCTCCAAGGGTCAAACCTGTTAACTAAAAATTGAGAAAGATGCATCCACATGTTGCACTCTTGGTCAAAATTGAATTAGAGAAACTACTGAAAGCCAGATTTATCTGAGTTATTGATTATGCTGAATAGATCTCTAATATTGTTCCAGTATCAAAACTAGACAAATCTATAAGAGTGTGCACCAATTTTAGAGATGTAAACAAAGCATGCCCTAAGGATGATTTTCCACTACCTAACATTGATATGATAGTGGACATGACTACGGGTTTTGAGATGTATTCTTTAATGGATGGTTTTTCTAGATATAATCAAATAAAAATTTCTCCAAAAGATCAAGAGAAAATTGCTTTCACATGTGCATGGGGTACCTTCTATTGGAATGTCATGCCATTTGGGCTTAAGAATGCTGGTGCTACATATCAGAGAGCTATGAAATCTATCTTTCATGACATGATGCATCGCACTATGGAGGATTATGTTGATGATACTTTGGAAAATCCTATGGAAAGATCTGAACATCTAAATGACTTGAGCAAAATACTAGATAGAATGGAGAAGTTTAGTCTCAGACTGAACCCTAAGAAGTGTGCTTTTGGTGTCACTTCTAGAAATCTCTTAGGCTACATTATTTTAAAGAAGGGAATTGAAGTAGATCCAACTAAGGTTAAAGCTATCATGGCAATGAAACCTCCCAAGAACATCAGTCAAATGAGAACATTGCAAGGGAGAGTACAATCTATTAGATGCTTCATATCTCAGCTAGTTGACATATCATAGCCTTTCACAAAGACATTACATAAAGGTGTGATTTGTACATGGAATGAGGAATGTGAAAAGAACTTTACCCACATCAAGCAATATCTTTCAAATCCTCCTATCTTGATGCCTCCTATTTAGGGGAATCCATTAATTCTCTATGTCTCCGCTACAGATACATCACTGGGGGAATTACTAGCACAACATGATGAGAATAAAAAGGAAAGAGCTATATACTATATCAGTAGAACATTGGTAGTATATGAGAAGAACTATTCAATGATTGAGAAAGCTTGTCTAGTTGTGATCTTTGCATCATAGAAATTGAGACATTACATGTTGACTCATACCACACAATTAATAGCTAAGATAGATCCATTGAAATACTTATTGAGAAAAGCTGCCCTCACAGGTAGATTAGCTAAATGGGTGATGCTATTGGGTGAATTTGACATTGAATATGTTGAAAGAAAAGCTATTAAAGGAAAATTTATTGTAGACCAGTTAGCTAATGCACCTTTATTTGATGATACACCAATGCAAATGGAATTCCTAGATTCCTCTATCATGAATCTTTCTTCTAGAGTATGAAAGTTATTCTCTAGTCACTCCTATACACAGAATGGATCTGGAGCAGACATATTGTTCATTACTCCTCAAGGATACTCAATCCCTAAAGCATTCATAATCAAGTTTCCTTGCACAAACAATATTGTTGAATACGAAGCCTTTCTTAATGGCATGAAGATATCAATTGAATGGAGGATAATAGAACTACACATTCATGGAGACTCCCAACTTGTAATACACCAAGTCAATGATGTGTATCAAACTAAAGATGAGAAGTTAATCCCATACAAGAGAATGGTAGATGATCTAAAGAAATATTTCATATCTATCACATTTGAACAAATTCCTAGATTGGAGAACAAGGTTGTTGATGCTATGGCAATGATCTCTACTTTATTACAGCAGCCTGAACATGAGCTATGCTATGAGTTCTTGGTGGAAGCACTATCTTATCCTACATATGATTCCCCCAACACCCACATGATTTTCACTATTGTTGGTCATGATTCATCTAGATAAAAAAACCTTTTTTCCTATCTCCAAGACCAAATCATTCCCAATTCCTTTAACCGGTATGAGAAATGAAACCTTATCCATAATGTGTCTTGGTATGTCATCATTGGTAATGATCTATAAAAATAAATTCTAGATGGTACACTCCTTAGATGTTTAGAATGGGAAGAGTCTCAATGTGCATTAGAGGAAGTACACAATGGTATTTGTGGATCACATTCCAACAATTTAACACTAGCTTAAAAACTTATTAGGGCTGGGTACTATTTGCCTAAAATGGAAAAAGAGGCTATCACATTTGCTAAGAACTGTCAAAAATGTCAAGTACATGGTAACTTGATTCATGCACTAGGGAGAGATCTAATTCCCTTTACTACTCAATGGCCTTTTCAATAATGGGCATTTGATCTTATAGGATCCATACATCCTCATTCTTCTAATGGACATACCCATATTATTACATCTACAGACTATTTTACAAAATGGGTAGAAGCAGTACCTTTAACTCAAGCAACCAAAAAGAAAATTTCCATGTTCATCCTGAACTACATCATATGTCGGTATGGTATTCCACATTCTATAGTTACAAATAATGGGGGACAATTCAAGAATAGAGACTTAGATGATTTATGTGCTAAATTCAAAATTACACAGCATTGGTCATCAATCTACTATCCTCAAGGGAATGGACAAGCAGAGGCTTCAAACAAGAATCTATTGAAAATATTGCATAGAATAGTTAATAAAATAGGAAGAGACTGGCATCTCATGATCAATCCAACTCTCTAGGCCTATAGAACAAGTATCAAAATGCCCACTGGGGCTACACCATTCACTTTAGTTTATGGGTCTAAAGTGATACTACCTATTGAGGTTGAAATCCCATCAGTAAGAATCTGAATGCATGGTCTAGTAACTGATGATGACTACAAAGTGTCTAGGTTGCAAGAACCTGAACTACTAGATGAGAGCAAACAAGCAGCGTATGATCATCTCAAATTATATCAGAAAAGAATGTCTAGAGGCTACAACAAGAATGTCAAACACAGAGAACTTCAGGATGGCGATCTAGTCTTGAGAGAGAATCCTAAAAACCAATCACATAGAGAACGCAAGGGGAAGTTTGAACCTAATTGGCTGGGTGCCTTTTTTATCACTATTACTTTTGGCTCTAGAGCCTATCAACTCTCAATGACTAAAGGAGAACAACTCTAAGAACCAATCAATGCTCTCCATCTGAAGACATTCTACGCCTAAGGCATTCCGTCTATGGTAAAAAGTCCTGGAAAAAAATTTAAAATCTGAAAAAGTCCTAAAAAAATGAACATCTTGGTGAAAACCTAGCAATGGGTGCCTTGATGATTCACAAAAAAATCAAAAAGTATCATAAGTACAAAAAAATTGAAAAAATGAAAAATACAAAAAAATGAAAAAAGAGAAAAAGTGCCTTGTGAAAACTTGGAAATAAGTGCCTTGGTAAAAAAAATAGAATCTCTACCAAGATGTTGAAAACCCTACAAACGGGCACCACTTGTTCAAAATGCTCCATCTATCAGTGTAATCTTGGTCTTTCCCAACTTTCAGTCCTATTTTAGTTTATGTTATACACTAAGTTTGCACCCTTGTTTCAAGATCTTGTAGTCTTGATAACCTAGTATAACATGGGAATCATCTCTAGGTGTGGGACCTATGCTAACTAAGATGAGACCTCCAGGTTCTAGGCTAGTTCCTCTTGGATAAACACCTTAATTTGCTTCTAGACATGAAAAATAAAACTTTGGAGGGAAAGGGGTAGAAGGAATGCATGAAAGGGAAATGACTAAAAAAAAACTACCTACTAGGTGATACACCGAAAATAGGGTTTGGATCTCAGTATAGAGGAATGGAATCAATGAAGGGCTTAGGTCTAGTAGGTCACAACTAACTGAATAGGCTTGCAAAAGTATTTCATAGAAGGGTCTGAACATAAGACACAATCTATGACCTACAAGCAGACATTCACTTCTACAACTCGGTGTAGGATTGAGACAAGACTGTTAGGGGGCTGAAGTATACCCATAAAAATATCTAAATTAGATCAAACATAATAAAACACATAATTATAGAATGTAAGAGGGATCAGGAACCCTAAGATATCACTGAAAACATCATATACTTTAATCTAATAAGAGATAATTTAGACAAGGAAGCATAGGGACATGATGGATTGTCACAAAATACCTCTATAATATATGAATCATCAATGAAAGATTTACAACTATAGAAGCTAGAGGGAAGAGAAAATGCCACAAATAACTCTTAAGAAAAGTGAAATTCTTCTAAAATTGTCCAACTCTGAGCTCAAAAGCTCCAAAAATACAATATATACATCTCCCCTTGCACGCAGGCAAGAATCAAAACCTAACTAGGGTTACAAAATTAAACAATGATATCAAACCCTAGGGTACTGATCACTTATTATGAAAATCTCTGAGAATGTCAGTGATCAAATCATATCTTTCTTTGTGGGCATCCATCTAGTACTGAGCTCACCTGCAGACACAACAACCTCGACTTACCAACCCACCTACAACTCCACTAAGCCATGAAGGCTTCAAATCTGATCTGGAAGATATCTGTATTTTTAATAATAACACTAGAAAAAGGTGGTGCCAATCCATTTAGCACCTTCGACACAACATGGTACCCTGCAATGCTGGCCAATAGTCATCTCCATCACCCCCTCAACCATAACCGTCTTGAGAAATCAATTCCTGAGCTACCTGATGTTGTACATGACCGAAAGGACACAACACCCTCACAGAGACATTTGAATTTTGAAATATAACAGCTAGCAGCAAATTTTAAAATGTAACCATCGATGAGAAACTCTTCCCGGCAGATGAATGGCTATGATGCACTTGAAAATATCTTGAAACCCATCTCTAACAAGTCAAAGCCAGCATGGAAGTCAGTGGCCAATGATAATCAAGCACGTCAGCACACCTATCATTTTGGACCCACTCCAAGCCCTTCTTCCTTTAAGTCATTCGGTGACCATGCGATTGAAGACTTGTCTCATTTGCAAAATCTTTTCAAGCTTGGGCCCATTTATGCCACTTGGCATTCTTTTATTTTCTTTGGCCGCTCCATCAGCAAACACCTCGGCAAGCTCTAACAATGGACCCAGTCAAACTGAGATTCCAATCTAACAGTGGGTGCATGATCTCATGACCATCAAATATTCCTTCAAATCATATGCCCATCATAGATCCTCATTAAGCCATGACCCCACTGACACATTAGTCCACCTAGAAGTCTTCATCAGCACGAGACAACCAATCACATTTGAGCAAGTCAAAGTACCTAGCAACACAGTCCCATAGATTTTCTCTTTACTTTGACCAATCAAAAGACAACATGTCACCCTAACTTGGCATTGGACCCACTGATAGGACCTAAACACTTGGCAGTTCGAACGGCTAGCGCAAGATCGCATGTGTCAAAAAAAGGCTATGCGAAGATACGCTAGTCGTTGATCTTCGTAGATGGGACCCCTAGTTATCTGAGATCACTGAAGAACCTAGTGATTATGTGACTGAGGAAAGGTTAGTTGTTTCACTGGGTCGTGGGATGTTAAGACTTAACTGCCAAACATTTGGTGACTAAGAGAACCAATGTAGTTGTTGAATCACCGAATAAAAGGGGTAACCGCTGGAGAACTTAGAGAACCTACGACCGACCAATGAGAATAAAGTGCACATGGGTTTTTGAGGACTTAAGTGGCTGAGATAAAGTAACATGAAAATAGAAACTGGCTTAGGGTTACTTAGGGTTTTTTGGCACAACGGCTACATTTTCAAATATTTTGACCTGCAGATCAGGGAATGAAATAAATTGCAAAGACTAGAAGGAAGGACATATACCCATGAAAATTTCAAGGATGCTTGGCAAGGTGAAAATAGAGATTTTGGAATAGGTTTTAGCCAAATTTGCATGTACATGGAAATTGGGGTAACATTTTGGTGATTTTTGCTAGATGTCAGCCTGCTAGACATGGAAAACCAGTGGCCTTGATATATTCATTGGGCATGGGGTCATTTCCGAGCACAAAAGTTTGACAGAGAAAAAACTTGAACTAGAAAGACAAACCTATGCACAGGCACTTCTTGAAAAGCTGAAAACTAACCTAGGAAAATAGGGAAAGAAAGACAAGAAACATAATTACAAGAATTTACAAAGAGGGATTAACCTCAAAGTAGGGCTTCAAGTGGAAACCATTTACTAAAATTGGTAGGGGAACTCCTTCAAGTGTTGATAGCTAGAAATCATTAGGTCCCTTACACTCTATTATAACAAATGGTCCACCCCAGAATGAATCAAATTGTGTATGCCTACCAGGTCTAGACCTGAACTCATCCCACTTGAGAACTATGTCTCCAACTTTGAAGTTTTTAACCCTGGCTTTTTTATCAAAACTTTTCTTTGTTTGGATCTAATGGAATTCCATATCCTGCATTGATTTGTCTCTAAGTTCCTCTAATTCCATGAGCTAAACATACCTGATTTGTAAGGGGTCTCCTTCAAATAGGGCATATTGAGTGGCTAAGTCCAAGGCTGGTAACTCAGTTGAAATGGACAACTTAGCCTCCTTGCCATACACTAACACATAAGGAGAGCTACCAATGATTTTCTTTGGGGTAATTCTATCTAACCACACTACAGACCTCAGCTTAGTATGCCAATCTCTCTGATTTTCTTGAAGATTCTTCTTGATTATCCTAATCAAGTTCTTATTGGTGGATTCTGCCAAGCCATTGCCTTGGGGGTAGCAATTGGAACTGGTATTCAGATAGATGCCATTTTTAACTGCCCACTCTAAGACTTTGAGGCCTATGAATGCCAATGCATTATCTAAGATTATAGAACTGGAATGCCAAATCTGTGAATTATGTCATCATAAAAACTTAAGAAAGCACTCTCATTTGATTCTTTTAAAGCAATTGCTTCTGTCCATCTGGTGAAGTAATCTATTGTAGTGATTATCCATTTATGGCCTGCACTAAATAAAGGATTGATCACACCAATGAAGTCTATACTCCACCTCATGAAAGGTTTCTCTATTCTGATTGGCTATAGGGGCAAGGCTGCAAGCCTTTCTTTTCTTGCAAACATGGCACACTTGATGCATTTCCTCACATATTCATGACTATCCTTGAAGATAGATGGCCAATAGTATCTAGCCCTCATGATTTTAAAAGTAGTAGTTCTAGGAGAGAAGTGACCTCCAGAAGGTCCATCATGAAACTCAAATAGGACATCAACTATCTTTTCTAAATCTATGCATCTTAAAATGACACCACTATGATCCTTTCTGAAAAGAACCTCATTTATCAGCACAAAAGGAATAGATTGTAATCTATAACACCTCCTTTTTGTTGAATCCAAACCTGTAGGACATTGTCCTATCTTCAACTAATTGATCATATTAGGCAACCAGCTTGTTGCCTTGGCTTGTTCTTCTATAGAATGCACCACCAGAGATGCATCTATTTGCTCTCATTTCTTTGAACTTTCATCCCCTACCAAATGCTCGCAAAGACCTCTTCCTCTAACCAGCTTGGTACTTTGGATATCTATGTCATATTCCATCACCTTGGTGATCCAACCAGCTCTTTTCTCATTTAGCTCCTTGGAAAGAAAAAATTCTTTGACACTTGGATGAGGAACCTTCAAGTCTACCTTGCTATGAGTCGATAGCTATCTAAATTTCTTAAGGCTCTTCACCACAGCAAGTACATGTTTTTCTACAAAAGAGTATCTTTGTTCATACTCTTCTAAACCTTTGCTAAAGAAAGCAATAGGTTGCTCCAATCCATCTGAATTTTCTTGGGTCAACATAGTAGATATAGCATCATGTCCTCCATAAGCATAAAGGATAAAATCCTTACTAAAATTTGGGTTTAGGAGAGCAAGGGCTTCTGTTAAGGCCTCTTTGATAGCCTGGAAATTAGCTTTTCCTTCTTTGGTCCAACTAAAATTTGAACTCTTCTTTAACATGGTTGTCAAAGGCTTTAGTAAATCTACAATGTTAGGCAAGAACCTCCTAACAAAATTAATCTTTCCTATGAAAGATTGGAGACTTTTCTTATGATGTGGCAATGGCAGTTCTAGGATGGCTGCAATTCTCTCAGGATCTACTATGATCCCTTCTTTGGATACTACATATCCCAAAAAATTTCCTTCATGGATTGCAAACACACATTTCTTGGGATTAAGAGATATCCCAAATTCTCTACATCTTCCAAAATTCTTCCTCAAATGTTTGATATGGTCTGTTGCATGCTTTGAATAGATAGTTATGTCATCCAAGTAGACCAACACAAACTTATACATTAGGCTCTTAAAGGCCATGTCCATTGCCTTTTGAAATGTAGCACTTGCATTTGATAAACCAAAGGGCATCTTTTGATAAGCCATGGTTCCCCACTTGGTTGTAAATGTAGTCTTGTGTTGATCCTCTTCATTCACTAAGATCTGATTGTATCTTGAATAGCCATCCAATAATGAAAATCTCTCAGATCTAGAGACACATTGTAAGATTTGTTCCATAGAGGGTAATGGATGGTGGTCCTTTAATGAGGCTTTGTTAAGATCCCTGAAGTCAACACATAACCTCAGCTCCCCATTCCTCTTCTTGATAGGAACAAGGTTGGAAACCCAACTAGTATGCTTGATGGGGTAGATGATACCACTTTCTATTAGTTTGAGTACTTCTCTATGCATAAGTGGTTCAAGTTTGGGGTTAACAGGCCTTTTTTTTTGCCTCACTGGTTTGGCATTAGGTTCTAATTCAATGGTGTGCTAAGCAAGAGCTAGGTTAAAACCTTTGAGGTCCTCATATTGCCATGCAAAAACATCACTGAATTCTTTGAATAGTTGTGTGTAATCTTGCTTTTCCAATTCAGTGTTCACTTTTCCAAATTGTAAATTCTTACCTAGTTCCAACTTTAATTCAACACAATGTTCTTATTGAACTACCAGGCCAGCTTTATTCTTCTTAACTTCATCATCCTTGTTGAAGATAGTCTCTAAGGTAACAAGACCTCTAGGAATCTTATTGGACTTTAGTTGTATCACTTGATCACCATAATTTTGTGATAACCTATCTTGATTATGCTTTAAAAAAACATCTTCTTCAAACTTGAATTGCAGAATTTGTTCATCATTGTCAAATACTTACCAATTGACATCATTATCAGGAATAGAGGGTCTGACAATCACCTTGATATGTTGTTGATCTATTTGTTTTGAAACATTATTTGGGATATCATACTGAGATCCAACAACAGCTAACCTATCTACATTTTGATTTAGCTTCCTAAGGCTAGCAACAATGTTGAAAACACAAAAATCTTCAATTGCATCCCAAACTCTATGCTTGTATGCTTTCAAAGTGTCATTTTTGGTTGCACTTATCCCTCTCACTTGGCTGACAACTAACTCACTATCACCATAAAATTTTATGGCCTTAAGCCCTCTTTTCCTAGCCCATTCTAGTCCATTGACTAGACTTTCATATTCTGTAGTATTGCTAGTGCAGGAGAAACTAAATCTAAAGGTAGTATAATACCTTTCTCCTTTTGGGGACACTAGCATAGCACCACCACCAAAACCATGTCTACTTGTAGCTCCATCAAAAAATAGTTCCCAAACTTGATTATTCTGATCCTCTGAATCAGTGTCCTCTTTGAGAAGGCTTGGCTCTATGACTCCACTTTCTTGTATTAAATAACTTCCCAAACCAAAATCCAAAACAATATTTTCTTCGGCCTCTGAAGCTCTCTCATCTAGAAAAATATCAGGGATACTTTCTATCTTTGTGCTTGCCTCACTAATGGTTTGGAAGTCACTGTTATCAAATACAGGGCAGTTTACATTGATGGTATTGGACACATATGGTTCTATATGGTGTGCTACCAATGGTTCTAATTTAATGGTGACCTTGATCCCATACCTTGTATGAAATAACATGTGAGACCAGTCAGAAGATATGTAGCCTCCTATCTTGGCTGTAAACTCCCTTGAAAGACATATAGAAAATAATGCAAGGAGATCTATAATATATATATCAAGGAGGATGGAGAAATTAGGACTAGCATGAAGGATTAGAATAGTATCCTTAGCCACACCTATAGTATTAACTGAGGATCCATCAAGTTGTGTGACCTTCTTTTGGAAGGGTTCATATTTTAGTCCTAATTGGTCAGCTACTTTCTTGGGCATTACAGTGCTAGTAGCTCCATTATATACCATACAATTATGCACTAAATATTTTCCAATAATTAGAGACACATAAAAGGGAGGTGGTTTTGAATTCCTACCTTGTGTGGCATTGCCTTTGGAGTTTCTACTTGGAGCCTCCTTTTCTTGATTAGTGTTAACCAACACTAGCTTTGTAGCTTCTTTTGTAGGTTGAGCAGTTGCCACTTCTGTCACAGCCTTCTTCAAAATTTCAAGTTGTCCTGGAAGAGCCAAAGAGTCCCACATGGACATGGTAACATTCACCTTCTTCATGTTGTCTATGATATTAAAAGGTGTCATAGTGTGTACCCTTTGTTGTGCCTTCACTATGATGGGCTCCACTTCTTTAGAATGTTGGCCTTCCTTGCTTGTGATGACAGGAACCTCCTTAGGTGTGATGGGATTAGCTTGTTGTAGTAGCTCTATAGATGTAGTAGCTTTGGCATTAGAATCTTCTCTTTCCATGTCTTGAGCTCTCCTTTTTGCTCTTGTATAGGCAACAAAAGAAACTTCATCATTGATTCCATTGAAGTCTAGTTGCTCCCAATTGAAAAGAGCAGTCTCATTTTCTTGTGGTTCTTGTTGAGGAACTAATCCACTAGATGAAGCCTCTGATTGAGCTTGTGAGGCATTTTGAACCATTAGAGCTTGGTTCATCCATCCATTTGAACATGTAGCCTGATTGTGAGGCTAATTACAAGGAAAGCACCATTCATTATCCATAGCTACATTATTTTGACTAGGGACCATATCCCTCACTGGATTTATAGAATTTAGAGGTGTAGGGTTATATGGTTGGAATGGTCTCTGATTAAAACTTTGTCTTTTCCCTTGATACCCTGCTTGGTATGGTGGCCTATTTTGTTGATAAGGTTGTCCTTGATTTTGATATTGTTGATTAGGACCTTGGCCTTGTGGCTGAAAGGGTGGTCTGATTCCTTGACCTTGTTTCTTCAAATTTGTAACCTCTTTAGTCAAGGTCTGCAAAAAAAATTTCATTTCTTGCTGACTGCTCTATTGACTATTCTTTATCTCTTGCAGCTCTTGAGAGAAACTAGCTGTTAGCTCTTGACCACAAGTACTAGCTTGAGGTGCTAATATAGTAGGAATAGGGGTAAATGGGGGTACTTGTGCAGGTGCAATGGGTTGAAGGCTAGGAAAAGTGGGCATTGGTGGCATTCTAGCAATCATGCCTACTTGAATTAAACAACTTTCAACCCTGATAGCTATGTCAAAAGCTTGGGGTAAAGAAGTATCACCCATAGATTGGATCATGATAGAAATTTGACCATTCAAACTTTGTAAGTAATATAGAAAAGCATGGTCAGCTGATGGTCTCACTGAGACTGGAATTCTATTCCATGTTTTGAGGAATCTACTATTGTAATCTGTCATTTTCTCTTGAGGGTCTCTGTTAATGGTTGTCAACTGCTCAACCAGAGATAACTTATCTAATTTATCCTCAAAATGCTTACTTAATCCATCCCCTAACTCATCCCATGAAGTAATAGAACCAACAGTTAAAGTTCTAAACCATTCAAGAGCCTTACCTTTTAGAGAGGCTACTAATAACTTGGTGGCCACATCCTCTTGAGTAATATTGTGTATGCTACAGATGGTGGTCACATCTCTTATGTGTTCAAAATTAGTTGTCTACCCTTCACCAGTGAAATTAGGTATACTCTTTAGTGCCACCAAGGGCACATCATGATGTTGGGAAAAATTTAATGGGCTACTCTAATTGAAAGGTGCAAAGGCAAACTGCCTAGCCATTGTAGGAGTTGGAATCTAAAGATTAACAACTATATGAGTTGTATTTTCTGCTGGATTTGAATCCTCTTCTAGATCTCTGGTTAGAGATCTCCCTCTTCTTCTAGAATGAAAGGGAACAGGTCTCCTTTCTGAGGTATCAGGAGGTGTAGACTAAAATCTCCTTGCAGGGGATTTTCTTTGAGTTGACCTACCTTTATGACTTCCTCTTGAGGGAAACTCTAAAAATTTAGTGGGCTTTGAGCTCCTAGTCTCAATCCTTCTCATAAACCTTAAACAAGGATGGCTTGGATCTTTTAAATTAGTGGAGTCACTAGATATACTTGATAGAATGACTTATAAAAGTCTATGTTATGCAATCTATATATCAGAGATAACATAATCTTCAAACAATGAACTTCTTTTGTAGTCCCACTGGGCATGCCAGAATTTTTATACACTAAGTTTGCACCCTTGTTTCAAGCTCTCATAATCTTGATAACCTAGTATAACATGGGAATCATCTCTAGGTGTGGGACCTATGCTAATTGAGATGAGACCTCTAGGTTCTAGGCTTGTTCCTCTTGGATAATCACCTTAATTTGCTTCTAGACATGAAAAATAAAACTTTGGAGGGAAAGGGGTAGAAGGAATGCATGAAAGGGAAATGACTAAAAGAAAACTACCTACTAGGTGATACACCAAAATTAGGGTTTGGATCTCAGTATAGAGGAATGGAATAAATGAAAGGCTTAGGTCTAGTAGGTCACAACTAGCTGAATAGGCTTGCATAAGTATTTCATAGAAGGGTCTGAACATAAGACACAATCTATGACCTGCAAGAAGACATTCACTTCTACAACTTGGTGTAGGATTGAGACAAGACTATTAGGGGGCTAAAGTATACCCACAAAAACATCTAAATTAGATCAAACACAATAACACACATAATTACAAAAAGTAAGAGGGATCAGTAACCCTAAGATATCACTAAAAACATCATATACTTTAATCTAATAAGAGATAATTTAGACAAGGAGGCATAGGGACATGAAGGATTGTCACAAAATACCTCTGTAATATCTGAATCATCAATGAAAGATTTACAACTGTAGAAGCCAGAGGGCAGAGAAAATGCCATAGATAACTCTTAAGAAAAGTGAAATTCTTCTACAATTGTCCAACTCTGAGCTCAAAAGCTCAAAAAATACAATGTATACATCTCCTCTTGCACGCAAGCAAGAGTCAAAACCTAACTAGGGTTACAAAATTAAACAATGATATCAAACCCTAGGGCACTGATCACTTATTATGAAAATCTCTGAGAATGTCAATGATCAAATCATATCTTTCTTCACAGGCATCCATCTAGTACTGAGCTCACCTACAGACACAACAACCTCGACTTACCAACCCACCTGTAACTCCACTAAGCCATGAAGGCTCCAAATCTGATTTGGAAGATATCTATATTTTCAATAATAACACTATCAAAAGGTGGTGCCAATCCATTTAGCACCTCTGACATGACATGGTACCCTACAACACTAGCCAATAGTCATCTCCATTGCCCCCTCAACCATAACCATCCTTAGAAAACAATTCCTGAGCTACCCGACATTGTGCATGGCCAAAAGGATGCAAAACCCATGCAGAGACATTTGAATTTTGAAATATAACGGCTAGTGGAAAATTTTAAAATGTAACCATCGATGAGAAACTCTTCCCAGTAGATGAATAGCTATGATGCACCTAAAAATAGCTTGAAACCCATCTCTGACAAGTCAAAGCCACTGTGGAAGTCAGTGGCCAATGAGAATCGAGCATGTCGACACACCTGTCATTTTGGACCCACTCTAGGCCCTTCTTCCTTTAATTCATTCGGTGACCATGCGACTGAAGACTTGTCTCATTCACAAAATCCTTTCAAGCTTGGGCCCTTTTATGCCACTTGGCATTCTTTTATTTACTCCAGCCACTCTGTTAGCGAACACCTCAGCAAGCTTTGACAACGGACCAACTCAAACTGAGATTCCAATCTAACGGTGGGTGCATGATCTCATGAACCACCAAATATTCCTTTAGATCATACACCCATCATAGATCCTCATTAAGTTATTACCCCACTAACACATCGGTCCACTTGGAAGTCTTCATCAGCACGCAGCAACCAATCACATTTGAGCAAGTCAACGTACCTGGCAACACGGTCCCATAGATTTTCTCTTTACTTTGACTAATCAAAACATGACATGTCACCCTGACCTGGCATTGGACGCACTGACAGGACCTAAACACTTGGCAGATCGAATGTTTGGTGCAAGATCACATGTGTCAAAAAAAGGCTATGTGAAGATATGCCAGCTGTTGATCTTCGTAGCTGGGACCCCCGATTATCTGAGACCACCGAAGAACCTAGCGATTACGTGAATGAGGAAAGGTTAGCTATTTCCCTGGGTCACAGGATGTTAAGACTTAACCACCAAACATTTGGTGACTAAGAGAACCAATGTAGTCACTGAATCACTAAATAAAAGGGGTAACCGCTGAAGAACTTAGAGAACCTGCAACCGACCAATGAGAATAAAGTGCACATGGGTTTTTGAGGACTTAAGTGGCCGAGATAAAGTAACATGAAAATAGAAACTGGCTTAGGTTTACTTAGGTTTTTTTGGCACAACGGCTACATTTTCAAATATTTTGACTTGCAAACTAGGGAATGAAGCAAATTGCAGAGACCAAAAGGAAGGACATCAACCCATGAAAATTTCAGGGATGCTTGGCAAGGTGAAAAAAAAATTTTGGAATAGGTTTTAGCCAAATTTTCATGTACATGGAAATAGGGGTAATAGTTTGTACATATCTCCTGGTTTGTTTTCACATTCCTATTTTCAATAAAGTCGGTCTGTACACCAATCAGCAAAAATGTTGATCTCCTATAAATGTTTCAAACTTGGCGGGTAATCAAAGTCATATCCTATAGCCCTCAATACCTTAGATGTGTCATATCCAGTCAAAGTCCTTTGAAGCTACATCCGAGTCAATCAACCTGTCTCCTTACCATAAAGGATTTTGCATCTACAACAACACAAACAAACATCAAACACAACTAAAAACAATATGTGCTTTACATGCTTTTATCTCCTTGTATGCTAATTGATTCATATTGATATTTTTTCATATTATGTCCTTTCAAGCTCTTCGATGATGTCCTTTATTTTTTTCTTTTATGTGAAAATCTAACAACTTTGGAAATTCTGGATTGAAATGGTGTCCATTTGTAAGAGCCTCTATCTCCAATTGGATAGCCATGAGTACCTCGACCATTGATACTTGAAAAATTAAAGGAAGTTTAATCTAACTATTGTCTTTTAGAGTGATTTCTTACTCCTACTATGAAACGTGATCTTACCTAAGGATGTGAATAATAAAGGGTCACTACAGATAATTCACATTGGATTTAGAATGATCTCTTGACTGCTTGATGTGTTTATAATGCAAGGCATATTCAGTTCATCACAACATTTATGTTCTGATGCTTACACAAATTGCTATATCAAAATGGACATGATATTCAGGTCATCCTAGCTTTTATGCTTTGTTTCTTATATCTACTCCGACATTCTGAAAACAAAATCAATATTCATATGTCCATGGTTGTCTAGGTAGTGGGTGTTGTATTGATTCTTGTGCATACAAATCAATATTCATATGTCTATAGTTTCCTAACTAGTGGATGTTGTATTTATTTATTTGGTTACCTAAAAAGTTCAATGATGAAAACAAATCAACACATGATCAGTGACTAGGTCCTAGGTCTTAGGTTTGCATTTCATTTTGCACTTTACATGATTGCATGATCTCACAAATTGCTAAACACATTTAAAATGCTTAACGATTCTTCAAAATTAAAACTAAAACTTGACTTGAAGAGTTGAGCCTCACATGGAGGTCCCTCCAATGAAATAGCAAGTAGAACTCATTTTCAGGATCAAAATCAAAATCTAAGATTGTTTATATTATCAACTGCTTGCATATTCGACCCTCAATCATCAAAGAAATCCAAAATTCAACTTAACTGATTATCTTACATCAAACTATCAAAATTTCAAACTTAGTCAAACTTGGTCTCTAGGACCTCTAAATGATGCAAAACGCATTCTCAAACTTGTATAACCACTTCTTAAATCAATTAACATGCTTCTAAACTATTCAACACTAACTTTTCTTGTCAGATTTTAATTTTCATCCCAAAGGGGGCATGGTATTGCACATCATTCAAGTCCGTAACTCTAAATTTTGTCAATCAAATTTCTTTCCTCATTGATCAAGACAACAACCATGTCTAGTTGCTGATTCATCAAAATTCCTCATCGCTTGGGGAAAATCTATCATTTCTTGGGGCATATCAGATTCATCAAGATCCATAGCAATTTGGTATCCTAAATCTATCTTGGAAACTGTATCATCTTTTCGTAACCATCAGTGCATTACCGTCATTTCCTTATTTCTTCATAACTGATGGGTTTAGGATGTGATACCAATACGATTCTCTTGGGACAATCAGGTTTGGAATTGGTCACTCACTTCTTCACAATCATAAGGTTCAGAATCAGGTGTTTTGACACTTTTTCGTAATCACCGGTTCATTATTGCTATAGTTAACATTATCTTTGGTCAAATCAGGACTTAAATCTTAAATCTTCAAATCTTTCAATCGATTTCTATCTTGAAATCGGTTTATCTTTCAAATCTTTTCAACATTTTTATCAAACACAGATTATTCTTTAAACCACTATGCTTTGCATAATGATTCAAAGAGGGGCAAAATGTAATACCCCAAAAATGGGCTATAGGTTCATTAATCTCTTACATCTACAATTCGAACGAAATCAACATTAAAGTCCTAACTTAAGGCACATCTACACATTATCAAATCCTAATTGATTATCTTAATTCTACATCGGGGAATATTCCTAATTTATCTTAATTATCTTTAATTGAATATTATTTGGTGATAAATCTTATTTATCCTAAAATTTGATTAATTGAATATTTTGAATATTTAATTAGTTAAGTTTAATTTTGCCACTTAATTATTTAATTATATTTATTCCTAATTTATATTATTTAATTTTGACAATAAATCAAAAATCCTATGAATAATTAATTAAATTATTATTTAATTAATTAAAGCAAGTTGTCAATATTTAATGATATAGTTTTTGAATAAAAGTTTGATTAAATAATTGATTAACCCATAAATTAATTATTTTAATTCAAAATCAGTTAAGTGGAAAATAAATCACTTTATTTATTAAATTAACTCATATTAAATCATGCACAATCAGAAAAGCAGGCAACTAGAAATTAACAATCAATTTTAAATTTAAACTCAACATCTGATGATGAGTTGAAAAATAGAACTAAACTCTATTTTGAGATAAAAACTACTTTTGCATGATTTTATGAGTTTATTTATTCTGATTTCTTAATAGCTCAAAAATTAACCTGAGTTTATCAAGAGTGATTTATGGTTTTTCTCATGCACTCTAAAAGCCCTGGATTTCTATAAAATCAAGGCTCAGCTCTTCACAAAGGTCTACACATTATTATCTATCAATCACTCAGGCTTTCAATCTAGCTGAATCAACTTGGAATTTGCACAATTACTCTAGTGAATTGGCAATTGAAGGATTAAGCACTTGTGACAGACGATTTGTGAGATCTTTCATTGTTGATCATAGTTTTGCATAGTTTCATATCATATTCATTCATAGTATTCTTAGCTTAAATTTTCACTTAATTTCATTCATCTAGCTTAGATTCATATAATTTTTCATACTATTGCATACAAAATACAAAAATCTAGATTAATCTGCACTAATTCTACACTCAATCTTTTGCATTCAAATCCTTCATTTAGGTGTTGCATTGTCACTTATTTTGATTTCAATATGAGAACATCATACTCGCATCTACTAGAAGCTAGTAAATTGCCTAGTTAGCATAGTTTTAATTACTTTTAGATTTCAATTTTGGTTAACCTCTAATGTTTTACTGAAGTGTTGTGTCCGTAGCTAGGTACAAAATTCACACACACAACTAGTGCCTGAGATTCATTAAAGGATACAAAACCCTTCATTTTGGGTTATTGTGTGTGGATTCATTCACTTTAGCCATGAAGATCAAGAAGATGGGGCAGGAGGACATTGTGGTAGAATAAGTATTCAAAGAAGCAACAAGAAGCAATAGAAACATTTTCAAGAGTTTAGAACAACATTTTAGAATCCATGAATGGTATGGGTAAGGTGACCTTCATTCTTGGCCATGACTTTAATGAAACATTGGATATGGCTGATAAGAAGAAGGATCACTTGTTGATAGTGTTCCTTGAGGGAAGGGGGATTGTGAAAGACTTATTATCATTGTATTGTGTATTTCCAATATGTTTGGATGTAGGGCAGACCAGGAGAATGAAGGATCACTCACTAATTGCATGATAACCTAGTTTTGAAGGGTCACTAGAAGAGGGGGGAGTAAAGGATCACTCACTGATTGTATGATAACCCCACGAAGCATTCTTTCCTTTAAGTTTCCACAATATCTCAAAATATGATCATTATGCTTTACTTTCTTCTATATGCTATTCTTTCTATGGTTTTGTTATCTCAGAAATATATCAAAAACATTGTAGATGTGCATATAAAAGTAAAATATTGTCCTTCAATAGTTCCACATTGAAGCATTTCCTCTTGGGAGTATTCTCTTCATTTTTACAATATCTGTCAAAAATGGTTCTCATATTTCTTCAAGATCTATTTTAATCTCTATATTGCAATTTTGATTAGATTTGACCAATAGTTGATTTCATTGGTATTTTATAGCATATACTCCTAATGTGAAATGTGGAGAGAAAGAAAGAGACACGCTAGGTATGAATTACATGATATACCCATCATCACTTAGCACTTAAATAATAAATTATGGACAGGGAACAACCCCCTAACTTTTGGATGTTTGTTTCATGTTGGCCTCTTATTATATGCAAAGGTAGGCCTGTCTTAGGCTAACAACCATAGTGTAGGGGCCATAAATTATGGATCCCAAAATACTGCACACTTGTATTAAATTAGGTTAACTATACTACAAGGGAATGGAAACCATGCAATAGTGCCTCATGGGGATGGAAGCAACCCTTCACCAAGAAGATGATTGTGTCTACAATATTTACTAGAGGAAAAGAACATAATTTGGTTCCAGCAATTACTCCTAGAAGATAATGGCATGCACAAAACACTTGGAAAATATAGCACTCACTATATCTTTTATCACTCTTTTAAAGTTGGGACAATAAATCTCAAAGATTGATCAACGAATTCTTGAACACAAAGAACCATTGATATTTATGATTCATTTGTACAATAGCCAACAACCAATTGTTCCAATCATGGTGTCCAATAATTATGTTAGAAAAAGCATCTACAAATCCCTTACACAACCATAATAGATTCAAACCATGAACCATAAGAACCTAACAATGGGACTAACAAAGATACAGCCTAAACAAATCTAGATCATATTCCACCCTATTGTAAGGCCCAAGAAGTAACTCTATCTTAAAGCTGCACATTACTCTAGATGAAGCTCAAAGGTCAGGTAGCTGAAGCATAGCAATACTTGAATGAATATAGGAATAATTTGATGTACAATCATTTGCTAGCTTGGTTTGTGGGTTTTTCACATAATATTTTCCCTTTAACCACATTTATAGTTTGAGAAAATCAGAAAAAATTGTTTCAAATTTATATTATCCTTTTGAACTAGCACACTGCCATCAAAATGCATAATCATTGGTCATCTAAAGAAAATTCCTATTAATTAGTAGGATATCCTTATAAAAATTTGATGCATGGATTTCTTGTGAATTATTGACTGCTATGTATCCTAAAACTATGGAAGGAATAGTGTTAGTGTTAGGTTTTATTTATTATTGAATTCAATGGTTTCCAAGATGTGTTGAGGAGTTTTCTCCTTGTTTAATGTTAATTGTTCCTACACAATCCACTCATAAAATAGTGAAATTCTATGTGGAAGGGATGGTTGATAGTGTTCCTTGGGGGAAGGGGGATTCTGAAAGACTTGTTATCATTGTATTGTGTATTTCCAATATGTTTGGATGCAGGGCATACCAGGAGAATGAAGGATCACTCACTGCTACATGATAACATGGTTTTGAAGGGTCACTGATTGAGGGGATAGTCAAGGTCTGAATGATTGGGCCATTGGAGGACCCTAGTTCTTTGTATTAATTTCTATTCAAATTGGATGCATGGATTTCTTGTGAATTATCAACTGCTATGTATCATGCAACTGCATTCGTAAATTTGCATATACTTCTCTAGGGTTGTAAGCCACTTAGGGATCAAAATAGAGAAACTAAATAAAAATCATTCTTTGTCCTATTTCCTTTTAACAAAGTCTCAACTATCAATGATACAATAAATTTGATGCCCTAAGCTATGAATACAAATGGCACCTAGCTAGAAGCTCACAGGCTATCCATTTGATAACCAAAGTCAACATTTCAAAAAAATGGATATCCTTGAGCACAAGCACTAATAACATCAAATAATGGAGCTAAAGCATGTGCTAGGGCACAACACCAATAGAATGCAGTCATTTTAGTGATAGAAATATACAATGGTGTCATTAAACATATATGCCAGTAATATCAACAAACGTGAATCCAAACATTTGAATACAGTGAATCGATATCCTTGAGCACAAGAACCAATAACATCAAATAATAGAAATAAAGAATTGGCTAGGGCACAACACCAGTAGAATGTGGTCATTTCAGAGAGCATTCATGATCAAATAAAATGCAATGCATTTGAATATGATGCCAGAGGCTTGAAAGATGAAGAAATCACATACCTTCCCCCGCACTTAGCTTTCATTCCTTTTCTCCTGCTCCTTCTCTATCCAATTGAAATAAAAATGATGAGGCCATTTCAATTTTTTTTATCTATACCCCGAATCTATCAGAATTCTAATGGTCAATTAAACACCCATCAGAATACCAACACCATCAGGGCCTATTACAAAAAAAAACACCAAATTTGAAATAAAAAGTTACCCATCATAAACCTCTATCAAAATTTGGCCCCAAATGTAGTAGTGTACCATGACAATTCAACAAGGACCCAAGAATGCCCTTGCATTAGTAAGCCAAAATACCAAGCGTTAGTAAAAACAACCAAGAAAGTTAGGGATCACCGAGCAAGAACATTGACTAAGCACCACAAGCATCACCGCGTACAAGTTTTATCGAGCACTAGAAGTCTACCAAGTTCCCTTTAGTGATGGAACTCTCCAATGATCAATCCCCTCAGTCAAAGCTACAACCAAGTAACAAAGAAACACTCTAACACACCAACATACAAGATTTCCAACTACCCTAGGATGCTCCTACATCAGATGCCCTAGGTGCGAAAAGATGTTCTCAATGGCTGGAAGAACATCTTCCAAGATTCAACACATAAACCAAAAACTAGTTCTTCACATACATTTCCTCCAAGGCTTCAACTTTCATACTCTTCCACTTCTTCTTTCTCTATATTTTCATGTCTTTCCTCAAAAATCCATGAGTGTGTTCTCCATACCGATCTGCAATCCTTTCAGGATCCTTCAAATCAACTTGGCTCCCAAATATTAGGTTCCTCCTACCTAGTGTTTTATCCAGCAAAGGCATCAGGGAAAACTTCATATCATTCTTCTCAACAATATATAAATTCTTGACACAATCATGCACAACACTTCAATCATACTGCCAAGGTCTACCAAGCAATATGTGATAACTACTCATGTCTACAATATCACACAAAACTTGATCCTTATACTGGCCAATCTAAAAATCAACAAGACATTGCTCCCTTACTTTCAAAGCATGAACATCTTGCAAGAAGCACATCCTATCAGGATAAGGATGTCTTATTCTCTTCAAACTATGTTTTTGAACCATCTCCTCAGCTACAAGGTTATTCGTACTACCACTATCCACAATCACATTACAAAGTTTACCTCCTAACTTGCACCAAGTTTTGAACAGATTACTCCTTTGACAAGGTTACACCTTAGTACCGAGAAATGTTCTTTGAACCAACAAGTTTTCTGAATCTACCTTAGGTTCATTTAGTATGTTCTCATTCACTACAACATTCCTACTATTATCGAGCTTCTTATGTGAACATTAAAATATTCGATGTCCTTCTTCACCACAATTATAACAAGTACCCTTAAAGGAAACCTTACCTATCCTCTTCCTCAGCTCAATAGGTTTCAGTTCATCTTCAGCAATTGGTTTATCCTTTACTGAGTGATCATGTTTCTCCTTCCCTCGAGAATTACCATGTCTCCTCTTCAACCTATCTTATGCCTTCAGACCATACTGATAAGCATCCTCAACCAAATCAATCTTCAACATACCAAGCTCATCCTAAATATTGAATCTCAAACCATTCACATACCAAGCTACCTTTTCCTTACCAAGTTCTTTGTGTCTAGATCAAATATTCAACTTATAGAACTCTTCAGTATAGTCTTCCATAGTCAAATCTTTCTGCTTCAAGTTCTAGAACTTCTTAAGTTCAACTCAAGTTCATATTCAAAAGGTATGAGCTTAGCTTTCAATCTAGCCATCATCAACCTCCACCGATTGATCTTCATTTCACCTTCATCTTCTCTATCTCGTTACAAATCTTTCCACCAAAGAGAAGCATGTCCTTTCAACTTAGTCTATGCTAATCTTACTCTAAGAGGATCTTTAATTTCTTAAAGCTCAAAGAAGTCTTCTAACTCACCAATCAAATCAATCAAGTCCTCAAGTCTCAAAGTACCAGAGAAATTAGAAACTTCCATTCGATAACTAGTACTTAACCAAGCTCCAAATCTATGCAACCGACCAATTTTGTCTTCACCACATCTATCCCTCTGATCAACTCTATCATCTCCACTAGATCCACCAGCTTCAAAGTCTTTAGTAGCTTCCTCATATCCATCTTTAATAATAAGATTACTTGTCATACCAACAATAGCCCTCATGATATCAGTAATATCCCTTGTCATACTAGCAATAGCCCTCATGATATCCATAATCATGTCATTCTTCATCAATTCCATCTTAGATCTAACATCTGATCTGACCTTCTCAAAATTCTTTGCTTCCACAACATTAGAGAGATCTACAATCACCCTAGGGTCCAATATTCTTGGAGGCATCTTCAAGATCTTTGTAAACCCAAGGAAACAAATCACCAACCTAAGGTCCTAGTGAAAACTACCTCAACTTTGATGATCTATCCACACACTCAAGAAATTCAAGCTCTGATACCACCTGACATAGTGCAATATGGGAAATCACAAGATGGATAGTCCAAATCTACACTAGAAACAACAATATAGCGGAAATACAATAAGAGAATACTCAAATATAATTTTCATTCAACATGTCTGGTTGTAAGGCCTTCGAAGTTAGGGCCAAATACAAATAATTACAAGAGTAATTGTGCAATATTTCAGCTAGTCTAGCTCTATAACACATTAGCAACTAGTAGAAACACTAAGGCAGATCTAAACTTGAGCTTATAAGCCACCAAGCAATCTCCTTGTCTCCAAGCATACAAACCACTAGCTGTGCTACTACAAATATTAGACAAATAATCTGATCTGCAAGATCTCGTAGGATCTAATTATTATCCTACCCCAAAATCTATGTCTGACTCCCTTAAAAAACTACCCAAACCTTCCTTAAATATATATATTTCTTCAACCACAAGTCATCTAGAAGAAATAATTAACTCATAAGCCCAAGTTGTCTCCTAAACAAACAAATATTAAATGTAATACAAGTTGACTCTCAAATATCCTTACAAATAATTAATTCTCCATGTTGGCCTCTAGATCTATCTAGGAGAATACAACATAAGCTACCCACATTAAATACATCAAGTTGGCCAACCAAATATCTAAGAACTCCAGTTGGTAAGACAAACTACCAAGCATCAGTAAAAACAACCAAGAAATCTAGGCATCACTGAGAAAGCACATCGACCAAGCAGCACAAGCATCACTGATTACAGGTTCTATCGAGTGCCAAAAGTTTACTGAGTTCCCTTCAGCAACTGAACTCTTCAATGAATGAGCTCCTCAGTCAAAGCTGCAACCGAATAACAAAGAAACACTCTAACACACCAACATACATGATTACCAACTACCCTAGGATGCTCATGCATCATATCTAGGATTTCATCCCTAATTAGTTAAGTTATTATCTTGATAAAAAAAAATCCCTTAACTCAATATAATCAAATTATGATCACTGCTCTGTTTTGGTCAGTTCAATAGTGTCTCTATAAAATATTGATATGTTTTTGCATACATGTCATATAGACTTGCACTCTTAGATGTAGCTTTAATATACCTAAAATGATCTATGTTCAAGTGTGCATGCACTGCACGTGCTTCTATGAATGTCACTAATCAAAATGGTCTCTATATGTGTAGACTGGTAAACACTATTATACTTAAACAATTTTCATGTGTTCTCATATAGAACTCCTTCCTCTGATCATGTTGTCTCAGTTTTGAATATATGTAGCCATAATGACAACATTGTGATATCCTACTTAGCAAAATTTCCAACAAGTTGTCCATGCACTATTTTGAGGATAAAACTCTTTTCATGGGTTCATTTGAGCATTCTCACCCTAGGAAAGTAATGGAGGGGAGGATGGGAAGTCAAGATATATTCTGAGAGGAAGTAGTACCTATGGGAAATCATTGGTGCTTAGATCCCCTGATGTACCTTAGTTGAGTGAATTTTCCTATTAAGGATTCCAAGATTGATCTCTGCATCAAGTTTTATATTGAAATGAAATGTTTTTTCTCATTTAGTGTATTGTATTTTCTAATGTCTAGAATGTGTGTGTAAAATACAAAGAGAAAGTAACACATAGGAGATTGTTGAAATTGGCAGTGCCCAAACTCTTTATATTGTATCCTCCCCATTGTATTGACATATGTGGCCCCCTTTTGAATTTTTTTCTTATATTTATTAGCTCAATTTTCTCCTATATTTTGTGGCTATAGATTCCCCTATCCATTAGTTCATGACAAATGAAAAATATCTTTTCTAGAGAAGTTATGGATAGGTGAGTGCAAGATATTTTGAAGCACTCCACTTTTCTTATCTTGCATGCAATGAAAACAATTTTGGTTTAACCTTGAATCGTGGTCAATCACATATATAGATTCAACATGGGCATCATAGACATGTTTTTGGTGACAATTATCTCATTTGAGGGTTGTAAATTATCTGCAGGTATTTTATGCCATAATTTTTTCAAGGATGTGTTTCCAAGTGGGTTGGATTTAGTGCTAACCAACCATGATGACAATCATGCAATTGTATTACCACATGACTACATGGGTGTTTGTCTAAGAGATAGAGTGGTTATAAGGTTCCTTGTTCTTACTACTCAACCTGTACATACTCTTCAAAATTTCCAATTGGAGATTCTTAGGATATTTTAATTTCTCCAAAACTAGGTTCAATGCAAGTTCCTATGCTCTTTCATTTTTCCTAACTCCACATACTCTGCAATTGGATACAGATAAAACTAAATAGAATTTTTTTCTTTTTGCATTTGGATACAGACAAAACTAAATAGGTTTTACTCATTAATGCACAATTTTACATTTTATAATATTCTTTCTAAATGTGGTAGCTACCATGAACACACTTATCCTTCTACATTTTAATATATTTACTTATGATAATATAATATATTTGAGCTTCTTGAGTGTCATAATCAATATTATCGAACATGTAGTTGTCTAACTATCTTTTGAATGATGCAATTTCTACTTTTTGACAAAATAAGTTTTGATAAGAAAAATCGCTGACAAGCCAATTGTATAGACTTTTTATCTTTTGAGTTGAGTATTACTATTTATCAATGAAAAGTGACCTTTATTATCCAACAAAATTCATTGAATATTTTACTTCGACAAATTTTCTTATTTTCTTATGAAACTCTAATTTTATCTCTACAATGTATGTACATGGCCTCCATGTATTTTTCAACTATATTTTCTAGGCAGCTAGATTTATGTCACATACTTTCTTTAAATATTTTTTTTCTTGTAATGGTGTCAGAATTTATTTTCATGGCCAATTTTGGTGTCTACCAAGTACTTTGGAACTACATTTTTATGAGCTAAGGTTAATCCAATGCAACTACTTTTAAAAGTTTTGTAACTTCTCTAAACAATTTATTATAAATTCTCTATCTCTTCTTGTCAAGTTGTTAGAGAACCGGCCTTAAAACATCCCTAAACTTAATTCCTTTTCATGGATGAATCAAACCTAAAATTTATTACATCTAATTGAAACTCCATTTTCAATCATGGTATTCTATCGTTAGTGCGTGTAATACACATTTTGGAGAATGACTCCACTTTCAAGATGACAAATATTAATTTACATAATTGTACATTTTGAAACATGACTAATGTCATTTTCACTATCCCAAAAATAGACACGATTGAAGATTAGATTATATTTAAATATTTAATAGTTTTGTTTAATTAATTAGGGCATCTTATCTTTTATACCCAAATAACATAGATAACTTTCTTTTAAATACCCACTAGCAGTCATTTATTTATATTGTTTTGTGTGTATCTTTCCTTGTAACCTACTTATTAGGTTAAGGATCATAGTGCCATGGAATAGTTATAGTAAACTATATTACTTAGACATACATAATTTGAAAAATAAAGACATACCAATTGTTAGGAATGGGAACACTGAGAGGGGGGGGTGAATCAGTGTTAACTATATTCAATCTTTTTACTTTTCTCTTTAAACTTAACTTGAATGCTTAAGTACTTAAATGAACATTAACATAAGAAAGATAGATGAACACAAAACATAACACCAATATGGTTATGGGGAAACCCAAATAGGTAAAAACCTTGGTGGGAATTGACACCCACTAATAATCTGCACTAGTGTTTTATGATCCTTGTTACAAGATCCCTAGCACTGTTAGGAGTTTCTTTACAATGTATTTAGTATAGTGACCTAGTCAAGGGTTGGACCCTATTAGGAGTCTTTTACAATAACCCTATTAAGGGTGGAGACACACTATCCTAGAGCTCACTGCTCAAGTGGTGAAGGCTACAACCTTATGATCTCAAATACACACTATATCTACTGGATGAACTGGCACTGTGACACTACTTGTCTGATCAGTTCCTTTGATACGTTGATGCTTTGACCTATTGAAAAGCCCTAATACATCTTATTAACTCTTCACAAACTTCTTCTTTTCTTATCTTGACTCTATCTCCACATTCATGCTTAATTACAATGGCGCATCTAATATTTATATGCGCATACAAAACAATTAACTAAGTCGGCCCTTTAACCAATTACATACAGCGCTTCCAATTAAATTAGCTCAAGCGTGTTTAAAAATAGACATAATTATATGTCTAAAACCTAATTACAATAGGCACATAGCCCTTATACAATAATATTATAGTCGCTAATCAATTTACCATCAATTGGTTGCATACACTGTTCTGTTCTGGCATTCACTGGTTGTGTAACTTCAATTGTTTGTAACTTCATCATAATTTCATATCTGATCATGTGCTCATAGACTAAGCATGAATAAACCCTTTCCATCTTATCTTCTAGGGTTCATACCATAACTTGGTAATACGCATGTGCGTTGATGCTCTGAACTGCTGGTGCACTGCTAACTATCCAATCTTCTGTACTTAGCTGATTTTTGATCTTCTGAGGATGTGCGCTGACTCCAAAACTCTATATGACTTTGTTTCCATAATGAAAACACTATATTAAGTCATATACAATAGTATAGTCATCTTTCCAACAATCTCCCCCTTTTTCATTGATGGCAACAAAGGAATATGGCAAAGTTACTAACTGTCCCTTAATACAAAAAACACTTAATCATACTCTATCTTATATCTCCCTTATATCTTCTTACTATACATTTTATTTACATAGCTATAGCTCCATATTCTATACATACTCCCCCTTTGACATTAATGAAAAAGGTGTTACAAAATTGAATCTATACAATTACTTACACTGAAAGTGCATCTGGGTAAGCAATCTATAAATTTTGGATCTCTTGCTTCCAAAATGCAATCAATGCATTGATTGTTTGGAGATGGGTGCATAAGGCATATTGTAGTTTCTCCATCTTCTCCAAATTTGAACTAGGACCTTGATCATATGTCACCATGGTGGCATCGATCTCCTTGATATTCTGATTCAACACATCTAGGGAGGGCGCAAGAGCATTTCTAAGTTGAGTCTACCTAGCCCTTATCTTTGACATCTCCTTTCCTGCCTTCTCAATTTTGTCAATTTGTCCCTGATATACATTGTTACACATATTTACATTAGTAGAGGGATCTTCTACTGACTTCCTCACATTTTCAATCATGGCTTCTTCTTCTTGAATCTTCTTGTAGTGATCGACTATCAACTTATCTTGATTCATATAGTCAGCAATAATTGTCCTTCCCTTGGCTGCAAACTCTTTCAAAGTTGCTTGTCCAACTTTGAGTGAACTAAGGTCTAGTGAGAAGTTACTAACCAACTCATTTAGGATTTTCTTCATATACTTCTCCTCTGCAACTAATGATGTTGATTCTTCCAAGTTAGAGAAATTACTCTTGAACTGTGAAAGGATTGCACTTACATCATCAACAAAGTGTACCTTGGACACTTTCTTATCTGCTGGGAACAAGTTGTTTAGGATATTTACTAATTCTAAAAAGAGGGGATTCCTCATTACCTATTTCTCCTTGGCATTCTCCATAGCTATGACACTGATCTTGAACAGGTCTTCTTCTCCCCATGAATCCAAACTAGTTGTGTCAGGTGTCAAACTTGATAACATACTGCTGAGGGTAGTGGAGTGATAGGTGTACTATCCATTGCTTCATGCTTAACACTGATCTGCATCTCAACAAATGGTTCATCTGTTTGCATACTCTCATCTCCTTTCTCTCTTTCTACTTCCTTTTCTTCTTCTTTCTTTTCTTCTTCTTCCTCTGTTATATCCTCAATCAAAAATTCTTGTTGATTGGAAGAGATGTTACCACATAGAGTCTCAGCCTCTTGAGTACTCACAAATGCCTCTTCAAACTTATCCAAGTCAATGTCAGAGGCCTTCATAGCTATCTCTATATTTTCAATAAAAATTGTGTCATTCTTTTGAACTTCTGCTATAGGCGCAGGCTTCTCTGCCTCTTTGGGTGCATCAACTGTATGTGTTGAATCTTGTGGACCTTTGGATGGTACATTTATGGTCTTTGACTCCTTTGCAACATTTTTAGGAACTTGTGTTGTGGGTGTAGTAGGAGGGAACATGTGCCTATTTAGGAAAACTGTCTAAAATGCTTTCTTAGTTTCCTCTGCAACAAGATCATAGTTCATGTCCATAATGTGCAAATTCCTTGATTTTATTCTAAGATGTGGCTTTACTAGATCCAACAATAATGTCTTCTCCTCTAGAGAACATACTAGTAGGCTCTCATCTAGGATCTTCTCCCTTATTCTCAAATCCTCTTCTATAGCCTACCTTTTGAAGAAATCTAAGATATTCCATACATTATCTGGAATTACTATCTTCAAATCTAATACTATCTTTTTAAACTTAAGCATGTGTTTGATAATCATGTTGTGGATCTCAAACTTATCTATCTCACTGTACTTGTCATAAAAATTTTCTATCTGATCTATCTTTCCTTCTACTATTCTTGAATTGAATACTTTTAGACTAGGTCTAAAACTTACTTGAGGTGGTTCTTGTGTATTCTTCTTCTGACTCCTTGTGGTGCGTGAGGATGGATGACTTGTTCCTATCTCTTTCTTCAACTTAGCCATTGTCTTATACTCTAGAGGAGTGGTAAGATCAATAGTTTCCTTGGGCATAGGAGGGGTAACATCAGTTTTACCCTTCTAACCATCTAATTTCTCAATTTTCACCTTCTTCATCTTTGGATCATTAGATTCTGTCTTTTTTGCAGCTACACTCTCTATTTCCAAAGCAATCTTCTCTTGCCTTGCTTTGTCTAGGTCTACTTGAGATACTCCATGAATTTTCAAAATTTCCAAAGTAACCTTGGCAAATTTTCTTTTTGTTGTTGCGCTATTCAGTACAACATCTACTTCTCTTATTTTCTCTTCATAAGTCCCCCATCTAGGTTCATTGAGGTCCTTAGGTGCTGACAACAGAACTTGAGCACAAGCCTATAGAATAGGCTCTTCAACTTCATATCCCAGTGGATGAATCCACTTTTTTCTTAGTTCAATAGCCTCCATGGATGTTGTATTAGTCTCTACCATGAAACAAATACTATCCTTGTATTTTTCAACTATCTTTTCAGGTATCCTATACCTCATCTACATTCTTACTTTGAATGTTTTCAACTCCAATTCCATGTAATCCTTAAGGGTACTTTCTGTGGATGCCTTAAAGGATATATGTGGCATAGTGGGAATGGATTTGTCTAGATACAAATCAAACACCTTTCCAAGAATATGGAAGTACATATAGATTATTAAAGACCCAAACTTGAATATCTTGGTCTTGTCATGCTTGATGGCTCTTATATTGTCTATTAGCTATGCGTGTAAGATCTCACACAGATTAAACTATCCATTCTCTCTTACCAACCTTATTATTGCTAGAATGGTGGCCACTGACACACTATTTACTTTTCTGGTGTGCTGGAACCTATATCCCAGTATCATGGACATCAATTTGATGTCTTTCTCCTCTATAGGTTCTATTATCATTCTGCGCCTATCACTTCTTGATTTGCAAGCCTGTTCTACAAGTTTTCTGATATCCTTTCCTACAAGAAGAATGACACCTATCCTTGAGAGTCCTTTTAGCTCATGAATTAGATCTCTTGTTATCCTAACCGGTACTTCACCTATCCAAAATAGGTCATCATGGATCCTGCTGAGTAGGATCTTGATCCATTCTGACTCATAGAACTCATATGTTGTAGCATATTCCACTATAGGATGATTTTCCAACTGTGCATACTCATCCATGAAGGTTTTATCAGGTTTCATCATTATTTCCATGTGCACTCTTATTCTATCCAAACCTACTAGTTCCTTCTTGCAATATATGTATGCCCTGATATCATCCACATGCATAACACCCATGGGAGTGTGGGATAATGCACCTTCTAGGTCATCTAGTGTGGATTTGAATGGATGCCTTTTAAACACATATCTCTTCTTCTCCACCACATCAAATAAAATGGGAGTAGTCATTACTTATTTGTATATCACTTTCCAAATGATCTCAAAGAATTTTGAATTGGCATGACAGATTAGGGCTTCCACAACTAATCAAATGCACTGATAGTCACTAGTGAATCAATCTATAATCATTCACTATAAAATTCTAGGGCTCCTCTACTCTTCAATCACTCTTACTTGAATGCAATGAGTGATCTACAAACTTCTATGTACTTTAAAGTAGAAATTCTACCATTAATGCTTGCTGCGTAAACTAGACTTTCATTGAAAATTTCTAACTTTTATTCTGCTATGAATCAAGAAGTGTGCTCTTGCACACAACCTCTATTATACTCCAAAATTTTTAAGTCCAAAGGCACATAATCTGAGGGTGAGTATTGTTATACACTAAGTTTGCACCTCTGTCTCAAGATCTCTTGGTCTTGATAACCTAGTATAACATTGGATTCATCTCTAGGTTGTGGGACCTTTGCTAACTAAGATGAAACCTCTAGGTTCTAGGCTGGTTCCTCTTGGATAATCACCCTAATTTTCTTCTAGACATGAAAGTAGACTTTTTGAAGTGAAAGGGATATAAGGAATGCTTTTAAGGGAAATGACTTGAAAACAAACTACCTACTAGGTGATACACCAAAATTAGGGTTTGGATCTCAGTATGTAGGAATGAAACCAATGGAGAGATTAGGTCTAATAAGTCACAACTCACTAGATAGGCTTGCATAAGTGTTTCATAGGAGGGTCTAAACAAAAGACACAACTTATGACCTGCATGCAAAAATCCTTTTCTACAACTAGGTGTAGGAATGAGACAAGACTGCTAGGGGTTGTAGTATACCCACAAAACATCTAAATCAGATTAGACACAGTAACACACAAAATCACAAAAAATGAGAGAGACTAGGAACCCCAATTTCCATTAACAACATTCATAAACTTTAATCCAATAAGATATAATCAAGATAGTGAAGACAAAGATAGAACAAATATCACAAGTACCTCAAGAATGTCTTAATCATCAATGGGAGATTACAAAGAGTAGAAGAACCAGAGAGTAGAACAAATACCACAAATGGCTTTCTGAGAAAAGATGACTTTCTTGCAAAAGTGGGCTTCTCTCCTTTACAAAATGAACCTCTTCAGCACTAAGGCTCTACAAAAACAATAAATACCTCCTCAATTGCATGCAGGTAGGAGTCCAAAATTAACCTAACTAGGGTTACAAATTTTAGAATGTGTCAAACCCTAAAGGTACACTGCTGACCCATCATGAAAATCACTGAGAACTGGTCATCAAATTAGATCTTTCTCTTTGTGTGTTGATCCTAGACTGAGTCCACCTATAGACAAAATAACCTCAACCCATCTACCCACCTACAACTCCACTAAGTCATGAAGGCTTTAAAAATTTGATCTAATTTCCTTGGAAGAGGTACTACTTGCAAAGGTGGCGCCAACTCTTTTCATTACTTCTCGGGGTGGGAACACGGCATAGTACCCTACAACACCAACCAATGGTCACCTCCATCATCCTCTCAACCACAACCATCCTGAGAAATCAATTCCTGAGCTAACCAACATCGTACGTGGCCAAAAGAATGCAAAACCCTAGTAGGAAACTAGCACAAAATTCAAATTTGAATGTTAACGACTAGCCTGGTCATTTTAAAATGTGACCGTCGATGAGAAACCTTTCCTGACAGATGAATAGCTATGATGCACTTAGAAAACAACTCAAAATCCCTCTAACAAGTCAAATGCCACCTTTGAAGTCAGCAGCCAATGATATTTTAGCACGTCGGCATGAGGACCCATCTTGACTTTTCTCTTCCTTAAGTCATGAAGAACTCTTTTAAACCCTGCACCCAGACCCACCACTTGGCAATCTTTTATTCACTCCAGCTGCTTGAAAGGCATACACCTCAACAGTTCTCTGACAATGGACCCACTGCTTGAGATACCGATCTAACAGTGAGCACATGATCTTATAGCGCCAAAATATTCCTTATGCTTATACATTGGCCGTTAGATCCTTTCTAACCCAGGACCCCACTAACACATCAGTCCACCTATGAATCTTTATCAACATGCATCAACCAATCACATTTGGACATATCAGCACACTTGGCAATATGGTTCCACAAATTTTCATTTCACTTTGACCAATAAGAAGTTAGCAAATCACCCTAACCTAGCACTGGACCCACTGAAAAATCTTGAACACTTGGCAAAATCAATGGCTGGTGCATAATCTCATGTTTCAAAAAAACCCTTCACGAAGATATGCCAGTCGTCGATCTTCCTCCTTCTGATATCCCTACAGACATTCTGACACAATCCCACTATGACATCCAAGTCATTGTTATGTGGACCAATGAGAAGTGAGCACATCACCATATGAGGACCCACCTGCAAGCCCCAATAAAATAAAGTAAGATTGACGATCGGTGCATAATCTCATGTGTCAGAGAAACCTTATGAGATTATACGCCAGCCCTTGGATCCTTTGAGATGTTAGAACCTCTGACCGCTTGAAAGAACCTAGCCCCACTGACATGCTGCCAAATCACTACCATGTGGAACAATAAAAAGCCACTTTTTGTATACATGTTGCAGTGGACCCACTTGTTTGAAGGGTTATGTCACCAAGGAGAATCAATGGTTGTCTAAAAATCTCAAACTCTGACAATGGCCTATGTGAAGATGAGACAACCATCAGATCCTAAGAATCGGGACCCCACTCTAACACAAAACCCAGATACCACATCTACAGCCAGTCTTAAAGCCTGATACATTTGAAGATTCCTTGCAAAAAAAAAATCACCGTCAGATTAAAACCTTGTTCCCGCCTGCAAAGTTAACTATACTTGTATTACGTGAACCAACAAACAAGGAAATTCTTATTCACAAGAAGAAAGTCCTAACCATGGTCAGAGCAGGTGAATACATAGACAAGGGGTTCGCTGAATCATGAATGAACCCAAGGTTGGATCATGCAAATGCACGAATAAAGACCATTCACTAGTTCACCTAATGACTTAGCTGAGACTGCCATAAATTAAGAGGATTACGTGAGCAAGGTGTTCGCGTAATCCCCAAAACATTAGAAACACCACCAAATAGTTTTAGCGAACTGGTGAATAGAGGAAAATCAAATATGCACATGCTAAAATAAATCACTTAAGCCATCGATAAAGTAACTACAAATTAGAACAAGGGCTTAGAGTCTTGAGGGTTAAAACACCACAATGGCTACTTTTTTTAAATATTGGGACCTGCAGACCAGAGAACGAAACAAATTGCAGAGGCCAGAGGAAAGATGGTAGAACCATGAAAATTTTTGGAGCCTCTTGCAGGAGAGAGGATGTGAAGATTTGACCTGAACCAAGAGCCAAATTTGAACGGAGTGAAAATTGGGGCAACATTTGGTAATTTCTGCTGGATGTCAGCCTGCTAGAGATGGAAACCAGTGACCTTGAACATCCATTGGGCATGGGGACATCAAAATTTTTCAAAAATTCTCACAAGGAGATGGAACTGGAACTGTGCTTAGAGCACTTCTTGAAAAGCAGGAAATTAAACTGGAAAGCAAGGAAAAGGAAAATAGGGGAACTTTAAAAAATTTACAGAGAGGTGTTAACCTCAAAATAGGGCTTCAGGTGGAAACCATTGACTGATATTGACAGGGGATCACCTTCAATAGTTGATAGCTAAAAAGCATTGGATCCTCTACACTCTATTATAACAAATGGCCCACCTCAGAATGAATCAAATTTTGTGTGCCTACCAGGTCTGGCTCTAAATTCATCCCATTTAAGGACTACATCCCCAACCTTGAAATTCATGACCCTGGCTCTTTTATCAAAACTCTTTTTGGTTTTGTCCTAGTGTAATTTCATATCTTGCATTGCCTTACCCCTAATTTCTTCTAATTCCATCAATTGAGCATATCTGATCTGTAAGGGATCCCTTTCATCAAATAGGGCATATTGAGTAGCTAAGTCCAGAGCTGGTAATTCTATTGAAATTGACAACTTAGCCTCCTTGCCATACACTAACATGTAAGGAGAATTACCAATGATTTTCTTTGGGGTAATCCTATCTAACCACAGGGTAGATCTCAATTTAGTATGTCAATCCCTTTGATTGTCTTGAAGGGTCTTCTTGATTATCCTAATCAAGTTCTTATTGGTGGATTCTGCCAAGCCATTGCCTTGGGGGTAGTAATTTGAACTAGTATTCAGATAGATGCCATTCTTAACTGCCCACTCTGAGACTTTGAGGCCTATGAATGCTAAGGCATTATCTAAAATGATGGAATCAGGAGTGCCAAACCTATGGATTATATCTTCATAAAAGCTTAGGACAACACTCTCATTGGCTTCTTTCAACACAATTGCTTCTATCCATCTAGTGAAGTAGTCAGTTTCAGTAATTATCCATTTATGTCCTGCACTAGATGGAGGATTGATCATCCCAATGAAATCAATACCCCACTTCATGAAGGGTTGCTCTGTTCTGACTAGCTATAGGGGTAAGGCTGCAAGCCTTTCTTTTCCTGCAAACACAGCACACTTGATACATCCTTTGACATAATCATGACTATCCTTAAAGATAGATGGCCAATAGTATCCAGCACTCATGATTTTATAAGCAGTGGTCCTAGGAGAAAAGTGACCTCCAGAAGTTCCATCATGAAACTCAAATAGGATGTCTACTACCTTTTATGAATCTATACATCTTAAAAGGACACCATTGTGATCCTTTCTAAAAAGAACCTCATTTATTAGCACAAATGGAATGGATTGTAACCTATAATACCTTCTTTTTGCTGAATTTAGGCCTGCAAGACATTGTCCTGTCTTCAAATAATTGATCATATTAGGCAACCAACTTGTTGCCTTGGCTTGTTCTTCTATAGAGTGCACCACCAAATATGCATCCATTTTCTCTGATTCCTTTGAACTTTCATCCTCTTCCAAATGCTCACAAAGACCTCTTCCTCTAACCAGCTTGATAGTCTGAATATCTATGTCATATTCCATCACCTTGGTGATCCAACCAACTCTTTTCTCATGTAGGTCCTTGGAAAGCAAAAACTCTTTGACATTTGGATGAGTAACTTTTAAATGTACCCTACTCTAGGTCAATAAATATCTAAACTTTTTGAGGCTCTTTACCATAGCAAGCACATGTTTCTCTACAAAAGAGTACCTCTATTCATATTCTTCCAAACCTTTGCTAAAGAAAGCAATAGGCTCCTCCAATCCATCTGAATTTTCTTGAGTCAACATTGTAGATATAGCATCATGACCTCCATAAGCATAAAGGATGAAATCCTTACTGAAATTTGGGCTTAAGAGAATAGGAGCTTCTGTTAGGGCCTCTTTGATAGCCTAGAAATTGGCTTTCCCTTCTTTGGTCCAAGCAAAAATTGAACTCTTCTTTAACATGGTTGTCAAAGGCTTAAGTAACTCTACAATGTTAGGCAAGAATCTCCTAACAAAATTTATCTTTCCTATGAAAGATTGGAGACTTTTCTTGTTATGTGGTAGGGGTAGCTCTAGGATGGCTACAATTCTCTCAGGATCCATTGTAATTCCTTCTTTGGATACTACATATCCTAACAATTTTCCTTCATGAACTACAAACACACATTTCTTGGGATTAAGAGATATCCCAAATTCTCTACACCTTTCAAAAATCTTCCTCAGATGTTTGATGTGGTCTACTGCACGCTTTGAATAGATAGTTATGTCATCTAAGTAGACCACCACAAACTTGTACATTAGGCTCTTAAAGGCCATATCCATTGCCTTTTGAAATGTAGCACCTGGATTTGACAAACCAAAGGGCATCTTTTGATAAGCCATGGTTCCCCACTTGGTTGTAAATGCAATCTTGTATTGATCCTCTTCATTTACTAAGAATTGATTGTATCCTAAATAGCCATCCAATAATGAAAATCTCTCAGATCTAGAGACACATTGTAAAATTTTTTCCATAGAGGGTAGTGGATGGCGGTCTTTCAATGAAGCTCTGTTCAAATCCCTGAAGTCAACACATAACCTTAGCTCCCCATTCTTCTTCCTGATAGGAACAAGGTTGGAAACCCAACTAGTATGTTTAATGGGGTAGATGATACCACTCTCTATCAATTTGAGCACTTCTCTATGCATAAGTGGCTCAAGCTTAGGATTAACAAGCCTTTTCTTTTGCCTCACTGGTTTGGCATTAGGTTCTAATTCAATAGTGTGCTGAGCAAGGGAAAGATCAAAACCTTTGATATCCTCATATTTCCATGCAAAAACATCACTCAATTCTTTTAATAACTAAGTGTAAGTTTTCTTTTCCAATTCAGTGTTTACCTTTCCAAATTGTGGGCTCTTACCTGGTTCCAACTCTAATTCAGCACAATGTTCTTGTTGAACTACCAGGCCAGCCTTATTTTTCTTGACTTGATCATCCTTGTTGAAGATAGTTTCTAAGGTAACTAGACCTCTAGGCATCTTATTAGACTTGAGTTGTATCACTTGATCACCATAGCTTTGTGATAGCCTATCTTGATTGTGTTTTGAAAAAACATCTTCTTCAAACAAGAATTGCAGAATTTGTTCATCATTGTCAAACACTTGCCAATTGACATCATTATCAGGAATAGAGGGTCTGACAATCACTTTGGTATGTTGTTGATCCATCTCTTTTGAAATGCTATTTGGGATGTCATATTGGGATCCAACAGTAGCTAACCTATCTGCATTTTGATTTAATTTTCTAGGGATGGCGACAATATTGAAAGCATGGAAATCTTCAATTGCATCCCAAACTCTATGTTTTATGCTTTCATGGTGTCACTTTTGGTCGCACTTATCCCTCTTACTTGGCTGACCACTAACTCACTATCACCATAAACTTTTAAGGCCTTGAGCCCTCTTCTTCTAGCCCATTCTAGTCCATTGACTAGACTTTCATTTTCTACAGTATTACTAGTGTGGGAGAAACTGAATCTAAAGGTAGCATAATACATTTCTCCTTTTGGGGACACTAGCATAGCACCACCACCAAAACCATGTCTACTTCTAGCCCCATCAAAATATAATTCCCAAACCTGATTGCCCTGATCCTCTAAATCAATACTTTCCTTGATAAGGTTTGGTTCCTTAACATCATTTTCCTGTATTAAATAACTTCCCAAACCAAAATCCCAAACAAGATTTTCTTGGGCCTCTGAAGCTCTTTCATCTAGAAGGATATCTGGGATACTCTCTATCTTTCTGCTTGCTTCATTAATGGTTTGGAAGTCATTGCTATCAAATATAGGGCAGTTTACATGATAGCATTGGACACATATGGCTCTATATGGTGTGCTACTAATGGTGACCTTGGTCCCATATCTTGTGTGAAATAACATGTGGGACTAGTCAAAAGATAGATAGCCTCCTATCTTAGCTATAAACTCCCTTGAAAGACATATAGAAAATAATGCAGAGAGATCTATAACATATATATCAAGGAGGATTAAAAAATTAGGACTAGCATGCAGGATTAGACCGGTATCCTTGGCCACACCTATAGTATTGACTAAGGATCCATAAAGTTGGGTAACCTTCTTTTGGAAGGGCTCATATTTTAGTCCTAACTGGTTAGCTACTTTCTTGGGCATTACAGTGCTAGTAGCTCCACTATCTACCATACAATTATGTACTAAAGATTTTCCAATGATTAAAGATACATAAAAGGGAGGTGGCTTTGAATTCCTACCTTGTGTGGCATTGCCTTTGGAGTTGCTACTTGGAGCCTCCTTTTCTTGATCAGTGTTAACCATCACTAGCTTTGCAGCTTCTTTTGCAGGTTGTGGAGTTGTTACTTCTGACATGGCCTTCTTCAAAATTTTAGGTTGTCCTGGAAGAGCCAAAGAGTCCCACATAGACATGGTGATATTCACCTTCTTCATGTTGTCTACAATATTATAAGGTCTCACAGTGTGTACTCTTTTTTGTGTCTTTGGCATGATGGGCTCCACCTCCTTGAGAGCCTGGCTCTCTTTGCTTGGTATGACAAGAGCCTCCTTAGGTGTGATGGGAGTAGCTTGTTGCAGTGGTTCTATAGATGTAGTAGCTTTGGAGTTGGAATCTGCTCTCTCCATGTCTTGAGCTCTTCTTTTTTCTCTTGTAAAGGAAACAAAAGAAACCTCATCATTGACTTCATTGAAGTCTAGTTGCTCCCAATTGAAGAGAGTAGTCTCATGCTCTTGTGATTCTTGTTGAGGAACAGACCCATTGGATGAAGCCTCCGATTGAGCTTGTGAGGCATTTTGAACCATTAGAGCCTAGTTCATCCATCCATTTGAACATGTAGCTTGATTGTGAGGCTGACTACAAGGAAAACACCATTCATTCTCCATAGCCACATTTTTTTGAGTAGGTACCATCTCCCTCACTGGGTTTGCAGCATTAAGAGGTGCAGGGTTGTATGGTTGAAAAGGCCTTTGACTAAAATTTTTCCTTTACCCTTGGTAGCCTCCTTGGTATTGTGGCCTATTTTGCTGATAAGGTTGTCCCTGATTTTGATATTGCTGACTAGGACCTTGGCCTTGTGTCTCAAATGGTGGTCTAATTCCTTAACCTTGCTTCTTTAGATTTGTGACCTCTTTAGTCAAGGTCTGCAACAAGTTGGTCATTTCTTGCTAACTACTTTGTTGGCTATTCTTTATCTCTTGCAGCTCTTGGGAGAAGCTAGTTGTTAACTCTTGGCCACTAGTACTAGCTTGGGGTGCCAAAATGGTTGGGATAGGGGAAAATGGGGGTACTTGGGTAGGTGCAATGGGTTGAAGGCTAGGAAAGATGGGCATTGGAGGCCTTCTAGCAATCATGTCTGCTTGGATTAAACAATTTTCAGCCCTGACAGCTATGTCAAAAGCTTGGGGTAGAGAAGTACCACCCATAGACTGGATCATGATAGAAATTTGACCATTTAGGCTTTGTAAGTAGTAAAGAAAGGCATGGTCAGCTGATGGTCTCACTGAGACTAGGATTCTATTCCATGTCTTAAGGAATCTACTATTGTAATATGTCATTTGCTCTTGACGATCTCTCTTAATAGTTGTCAACTATTCAACTAGAGACAAATTATCTGATTTATCCTCAAAATGTTTACTCAATGCATCCCCTAACTCATCCCAAGAAGTAATAGAACCAAAATTTAGAGTTCTAAACCATTCTAGAGCCTTACCTTTTAAAGAGGCTGCTAACAACTTTGTGGCCACATCTTCTTGAGTAATGTTGTGTATGCTGCATATTGTGGTCACATCTCTTATGTGCTCAAAAGTAGTTGTTTGCCCCTCACCTATGAAATTGGGTATACTCTTAAGTGCCACCAAGGGCACATCATGATGTTGAGCAAATTCAAATGGGATGACTTGGTTGAATGGTGCAAAAGCAAATGGTCTTGCCATTTTAGGAGCTGGAATCTAAAGATTGACAACTATATGAGTTGTATTTGCTGCTTGATTAGAATCTTCCTCTAGATCTCTGGTTAGAGATCTCCCTCTTCTTCTAAAATTAAAGGGAAGAGGTCTCCTTTCTAAAGTATTAGGAGGTGTAGATTGAACTCTCCTTATAGGGGATGTGCTTTGAGTTGACCTACCTTTGTGACTTCTTCTTGAGGGCAACTCTGAAAATTGGGTAGGCTTTGAGCTCCTAGTCTCAATCTTTCTCATAAAACTTTGAACAAATTAGACTTGATCTTTGAAATTAGTGGAGTCATCAGATATACTTGATAGAATGACTTCTAAAATCCTACACTATGCAATCTTCATATTAGAGATAGCATATCTTTGAATTTGAATAACTTCTAGTCCCACCGGGCATGCCAGAAATTGTTATACACTAAGTTTGCGCCTTTGTCTCAAGCTCTCTTGATCTTGATAACCTAGTATAACATTGGATTCATCTCTAGGTTGTGGGACCTTTGCTAACTAAGATGAAACCTCTAGGTTCTAGGTTGGTTCCTCTTGGATAATCACCCTAATTTGCTTGTAGACATGAAAGTAGACTTTTTGAAGTGAAAGGGATAGAAGGAATGCTTGTAAGGGAAATGACTTGAAAACAAACTACCTACTAGGTGATACACCAAAATTAGGGTTTGGATCTTAGTATGTAGGATTGAAACCAATGGAGAGATCAGGTGTAATAAGTCACAAATCACTAGATAGGCTTGCATAAGTGTTTCATAGGAGGGTCTGAACAAAAGACACAATTTATGACCTGCAAGCAAACATCCTTTTCTACAACTAGGTGTAGGAATGAGACAAGACTGTTGGGGGTTGTAGTATACCCACAAAACATCTAAATCAAATCAAACACAGTAACACACAAAATCACAAAAAATGAGAGAGACTAGGAACCCCAATTTCCATTAACAGCATTCATAAACTTTAATCCAATAAGAGATAATCAAGATAGTGAAGATAGAGATAAAACAAATATCACAAGTACCTCAAGAATGTCTTAATCATCAATGGGAGATTACAAAGAGTAGAAGAACCAGAGAGTAGAACAAATACCATAGATGGCTTTCTAAGAAAAGATGACTTTCTTGCAAAAGTGGGCTTCTCTCCTTTACAAAATGAACCTCTTGAGCACTAAGGCTCTACAAAAACAATAAATACCTCCTCAATTGCACGCAAGTAGGAGTCCAAAATTAACCTAACTAGGGTTACAAATTTTACAATGCATCAAACCCTAAAGGTACACTACTGACCCATCATGAAAATCACTAAGAACCGGTCATCAAATTAGATCTTTCTCTTTGTGTGTTGATCCTAGATTGAGCCCACCTATAGAAACAACAACCTCGACCCATCTACCCACCTGCAACTCCACTAATCCATGAAGTCTTTAAAAATCTGATATTATTTCCCTGGAAGAGGTACTTCTTGCAAAGGTGGCACCAATTCTTTTCATTACTTCTCGACACGGGAACACGGCACAGTACCCTGCAACACCAACCAATGGTCACCTCCATCATCCTCTCAACCATAACCATCTTGAGAAATCAATTCCTGAGCTAACCGATGTCATGCATGGCCGAAAGAATGCAAAACCCTAGCAAGAAACCAGTGCAAAATTCAAATTTGAATGTTAACAGCTAGCCTAGTCATTTTAAAATGTGACCGTCGATGAGAAACCTTTCCCGGCAGATGAACAGTTGTGATGCACTAAGAAAACAACTCAAAATCCCTCCAAAAAGTCAAATGCCACCTTTGAAGTCAGTAGCCAATGAAATTTTAGCATGTCAGCATGAGGACCCACCTTGACTTTTCTCTTCCTTAAGTCATGAAGAACTCTTTTAAACCCTCGGCCTAGACCCACCACTTGGCAATCTTTTATTCACTCTGACCGCTTGAAAGGCATACACCTCGGTAGTTCTTTGACAATGGACCCACTACTTGAGATACCGATCTAATGGTAGTTGCATGATCTTATAGCCCTAGAATATTCCTTATGCTTATACTCTAGCCGTTAGATCCTTTCTAACCTGGGACCCCACTGACACATTAGTCCACCTGTGAATCTTTATCAACATGCATCAACCAATCACATTCAGACATATCAGCACACTTGGCAATATGGTTCCATGGATTTTCCTTTCAGTTTGACCAATAAGAAGTCAAAAAATCACCCTAACCTAGCACTAGACCCACTGAAAAATCTTGAACACTTGGCAAAATCGACGACTAGTGCATAATCTCATGTGTCAGAAAAACCCTTCATGAAGATATGCCAGCCGTCGATCTTCATCCTTCTGATATCCTTGTAGACATTCTGACACGGTCCCACTGTGACATCCAAGTCATTTCAATGTGGACCAATGAGAAGTGAGCACGTCACCATATGAGGACCCACCTACAAGCCCTGACAAAATAAAGTAAGATTGACGGTCAGCGCATAATCTCATGTGTCAGAGAAACCTTATGAGATTATATGCCAGCCATTGGATCCTTTGAGATGTCAGAACCTCTAACTGCCTGAAAGAACCTGGCCCCACTGACATGCTACCAAATCACTACCATGTGGACCAATAAAAGGTTGATGTTTGTATACACATTGTAGTGGACCCGCTTGTTTGAAGGGTTATGTCACCAAGGAGAATCAATGGTTGTCTAAAAATCTCAAACTCTGACAACGGCCTACGCAAAGATGAGACAACCATCAGATCCTTAGAATCGGGACCCCACTCTGACACAAAACCCAGATACCACATCTACAGCCAGTCTTAAAGCTTGATACATTTGAAGATTCCTTGTAAAAAATAGATCACCATCAAATTAAAACCTTGATCCCACCTACAGAGTTAACCACACTTGGATTACACGAACCAATGAACAAGGAAATTCTTATTCACGAGAAGAAAGTCCTAACCATGGTCAGAATAGGAAAATACACAGACAAGGGGTTTGCTGAATCATGAATGAACCCAAGGTTGGATCACGTGAACGCGTGAATAAAGAGCATTCACTAATTCCCCTAATGACTTAGCTGAGACTGCCAGAAATTAAGAGGATTACGTGAGCAAGGCATTCACATAATCGCCATAACTTTAGAAACACCACCAAATAGTTTTAGCGAACTAGTGAATAGAGGAAAATCAAATATGCACATGCTAAAATAAATCACTTAAGTTGTCGATAAAGTAACTACAAATTAGAACAAGGGCTTAGGGTTTTGAGGGTTAAAACACCACTACAGCTACTTTTTTTAAATATTGGGACCTGCAAACCAGAGAACAAAACAAATTGCAGAGGCTAGAGGAAAGATGGTAGAACCATGAAAATTTTTGGAGCCTCTTGCAGGAGAGAGGAGGTGAAGATTTGACTTGAACCAAGAGCCAAATTTGAATGGAGTGAAAATTGGGGCAACGAGTATATCAGCCGCATAGGGGTTTAGATCTAAATTATCTCCCCCTATGACCCTAGGGGCCATTCATCCAGATGTAGAGGGTGCATCCATTGTGGATGCATCCAATACATACTCATCAACCTTATCCTTCTTTTCCTCTAACCAAATCAAGCTCGCATCTTCTGAAGCTTTCACAAACTTGACGTTTCCTTCAGTATCCAGAATTGATTCTTCTAGCTTTTTAGGGCTTTCCTAACTTTGCATTCTTGATCTACAAAACTTTGAGATGTGTCCAACCTTGTTACATGAGTGACAAATAACTAGAGCCCTTATACTCCTTGGTGCATTGACATGGGTTACCATTTTACAGTGTCTAGCTGAGTGACCATTATAGTTACATATCTAACATGTAACCTTTTGAGAACTTCTTACATTTGGCTGATTTTGATTTCTCAGATTATGTTGAGTCTTGTTCTTCTGACTTATCTTATAATTCATAGCTCTATGACAAAATTTATTGCATGAATAACAATAACCATTGAAAGGTCTTACCTCTATACAGTTCCTTGCTATATGTCCATGCTTGTTGCATGGATAACAAGTTCAGTCTAATATCTTGTGCTCATTCTTGGATGGTTCAACATGATCTTTAGTCTAACTTCCAATCTCCTTAGCATCTATGGTGTCTTCTAGTTTTTTTCATTTTTGCTTGCATGTTATCAATCTAATTTTGTGCTTCATCAAATCCAATGCTGCTAGTATCTCCTTTAAGCTTCCAAGCATATAATTAAGATTTAATCATATCCTTGCTTGTGTGAGTTTTATCAATGTGATTCTTAACCTCTTTCAATTCAAACTCCAAGCTTTCTTTATTGTTTCTTAGCTCCAAGATTTCCATGTTTTCCTGCCTCAAGTCTTCATTTAGTTGAAGGTTCTCTTTGATCTGTTCATCATAGACTTCTTGATTGTTGGTTAGCTTATCATCCAATTCTTCAATTTTTTCTTTCAAGGATGAATTTTCTTGATTCATCTTCTTGATCATTATCCCTAAATCACTAGTAGAGCATTCTTTCAAATCTTTTCTTAGCCTTTTGATGATTGCTTGAGCACCACTGACTTTTTCTTTTAGTTCTTCAATTTATTTTTTAGATCTATCCAGGTCTTCAAGAGAAGCTTCAAGATTTCTTTTCAGATGTTTCATTTCTTCTTTTTCCATGATCTCCTCAAGTGGGTAAACTTCTTTTCTAAGGACCAAAGCTCTAATACCAATTGCTAGGAATGGGAACACTGAGAGGGGGGGGTGAATCAGTGTTAATTATATTCAATCTTTTTACTTTTCTCTTTAAACTTAACTTGAATGCTTAAGTACTGAAATGAACATTAACATAAGAAAGATAAATGAACACAACAAAAAACACCAATATGGTTACGGGGAAACCCAAATAGGTAAAAACCTCGGTGGGAATTGACACCCACTAATAATCTGTAGTGGTGTTTTATGATCCTTGTTAGAAGATCCTTAACCCATTTAGGAGTTTCTTTACAATGTATTTAGTAAAATGACCTGGTCAAGGGTCAGAACCTATTCAAAGTCTTTTAAAATAACCCTATTAGGGGTGGATACACACTATCCTAGAGCTCACTACTCAAGTGGTGAAGGCTACAACCTTTTGATCTCAGATACACACTATATCTGTTGGATGAACTGGCATTGTGACACTACTTGTCTAATCAGTTCCTTTGATGCACTAATGCTTTGACCTCTTGAAAATCCCTAATACATCTTATTAACTCTTCACACACTTCTTCTCTACTTATCTTGACTCTATTTCCACATTCATGCTTAAGTACAATGGCACATCTAATATTTATATGCGCATACAAAATAATTAACTAAGTCAGCCCTTTAACTGATTACATACAATGCTTCCAATTAAATTGGCTCAAACATAATTATATGTCTACAACCTAATTACAATAAGTTCATATCCCTTATACAACAATATTATAGCCTCTAATCAATTTACCATCAGTTAGCTGCATACACTGTTCTATTTTGGCATTCACTAGCTATGTAGCTTCAACTATCTATAACTTTGTCATACTTGCATATATGATCATGCACTCATATAATAAGAATGAATAAACTCTTACCATCTTATCTTCTAGGGAACATACCATAAATTAGTCATACGCATGTGTGCTAATGCTCTGAACTGCTGGTGCATTGCTAACTATCCACTCTTCTGTACTTAGCCGATTTCTGATCTTCTGAGGATGTGTGCTGACTCCAAAACTCTATATGAATTTGTTTCCATAATGACAACACTATATTAATTCATATACAATAGTATAGTCAACTTTCCAATACCAATTATAGGGAGATATAGAATGGATAGAACTACAAAGATTGCAAGAATAAACTACTCCTTCAACCCCACTTTAGAGTAATATGGTGATGCCTTTGGGTTCTATCATTCTATTGATGCAATTTCCATTTGAAGTTTTCATCTTCTTCTTTCAAAAAAATTTCCTTTCTATGGAAGCCGATGAGGTAGATAGCTTCTAGATGCTAAAGAAGAAGATGATGAGGTAGATGAAGTATCAAAACTAAAATAAATGATAGAAGACAATATTTTCTATTAACTAGGGTGGAAAAAGAACTGGACCTCCTAATAGTTCTCCATCAACAAAAATTCCAAGAATGAAAAAATTAATTGTCTCATGCAATACCGCATCTTTTACATGGAAATAAAAGTTTAGATGTATGCATTAAATTATCATGAATTTGGGAAGTCGCATGATCTCACCCCATAAAAGTACATCCATATGTTGTTTTCAGCCAAGGATAGACTAATACCACTCTAAGTTGGAATGGACAGAATTAGGAAGAATGTTATTGTTGAAGGATGTGACAACTAATTTTTCATTGTAATTTATTATTAATATAATATCAATACATGTCATGTCGATATCTTATTATTTGTCCTTGTACATTTTCAGAAAAAAGTTATGTTTAATTTGTATATTTTTGTAATATTTCTCTTAGTCCTTGATTTCCCAACCTCATTTATCACTAACAATATTTCTTGCACATGTTGACTATGTTTTTTCTATCATGTCTCTACTCAAAGGGTTTCATGTAATTTGACTAATATTAATGTCGTGGAAGAATAGTTTACAAGTTTCTAGTTTACAAATTCACCTAATAGGACTCCACTCAATTGATTTTATTTCTCTTTATTATTTTACCTCAATCTATAACTGACCAATTGGTCATTACACACACTAATTCCATATATCTTAAAAAAGGGTCCACATTCAACATGGGTAATATTTGATTGAATGAAACATAGTCTTTTCCATGAATTGTCAAGTGTCACTCATTAGTAACACCCTATGGAGAATAAAGCATAGAAATGTCCATTGATAGTTTTTTATACACAAATAAAAATACTTCTTGATGTTAAATATGGATTTGTTTCATGATTTTTGACCTATGTCAGTTCTCAATTCACCAACCTTATTTATCATTATTGATATTGATTTTGCATGTTGGCTATCTTTTTTGTATCATCTCTCTCCACAAAGGCTTTTGAGTGCTTTGAAAAATGTTAAGTCACACAATTGTACATTTTTTACTTGTATTTTTTTAACCTATGTTTTAGTTAGTCACACCTTTCAAGATATACATGATACAATTAAATTTCATTAACTGTACTATTTCTACCCATCCCTTCTATTTAAACACTACTTCAACTCTTCTATAAGCAATAAGAAGAGACGTAGAGAAGTAATTCTTCAATTCAATATTTCTAGTTATCTTCCCAGCTTTCATACAAGTGCAGTGGTATCTAAGGCATGGTGATGTCATGTACTGTTCAAGTATCTAATTACAAGCATGATGAGAAAAAAATTATGATAATAGATAGGATGGAGGTAATTGGAAATAATGATAGAGATGGCATCTCAATGGTTTGGAAGCCAAAATAACACACCATCAACATTGGAATGTAGAAATTTCCTCCTCAAGAATACTTTTTGACCACTAAGGGAAACCAAAAGGCATTGATTATCATTTTGAGTTCAGTCTTCTACTTATTTATCCCTTTGTTCATTTCCATGAAGATCAAGTCAATAGATTGTGCACCATTCCATTGTAATTATGATTTCTTATTCTTCTACTCTATTAACAGTAGGTGGATGATACCATTGTATTATTGGCATTCTATTTTATTATTGGTATTCTCTTTGTAGATTGAATAAGTTCTTTATTGTTTATTAAAGGAAAATAAAGTTTTTATGGGGCCTCAAAACCCATTACAAATAGATTTTTGTGAGATCTAGAACCCAAAACCAACCAACTACAAAGAATAGAGCCTAAACAACCAACAATTGCACCATCAACTAAAAATCAATAGCCTAAAATATAGGAACAATAAACAACTCCAAATGCAACAATATAGTAGGCCAAGGCCCTACACAACAGATATTTTCTTAACCTTAATTAAGAAACCATGGGTTTTGTTGGTACCCATAACCACAAACCTTGGATTTTGAAAAGGCTCCCAAAACCTTAAAAATGGACATTTAGATAAAATTTGAAGACCCTGTCCAAATACAAATGAACCTCCTAGGAAAATAATAGATGGAGGAAAAAAAAGGGATTTTGATAAGATCCCCTAACCTTCACAAATAGCCTCAAGAGATTAAACAATGAAGAACCAACCAAAAATATGGGGTTTCAAAAGGCTCCCTAAACCTCCCGAATAAAGATCAACTAAAAGAGAGGTAAGAAAATCAAAGGTCATTATCATAGAAAAATCCTCCTAACAGAAGAGGACCATAGGGTTTTGAGTGACACCCCAAACCATCAAAGTAGATTCTAACATGGCTCCAAAAACCAAAAATAAGTTGTTAGCAAGGGAAACCCACCAACTAATCCATAAAACAACTACAAAACTCCTATACAACTCCATAGGCAAGGATCCCACATCAATAGGAAATATAGACACAAGAACAACTGAAGAGAAAGTCCAAGTCTAGATCAAACCCACCACCATACAACCAAAAGTGATAAAATACCACATAAAGCCACTAAAAATATCTTTCCAATAGCAATAATCCACCTCCATCTGATGCACCTCCACCTCAATAGGAAACTTGAAAGAAGAGAGTAGAAGAAAAATGAGCCCCAACCACATCATAGCCATAGGGTGAAAACCCACCTCTATAGGGGTAAGCTCTACCTCAATAATAACCTTACAGGAGATGATCCTATACAAAGAAAAAAATATCCCTCCAAAGATGAACAACCAGAAAAATCTAGGTGAAAAGAAGAAGTAGATCTCCAACCAAGAAGAACCCTAACCAAAAAAAAGACAATAGCTAGAAAGGCCCTTGAAAACTAACAACACTCACTAGACCATAGAGAAACAAAAAGAGCCACACAATAACCACATTCCATAAAAATGCCCAGCCAAACCTCATAGCCACTAGAGAATAGGTAAAACAAAACCCTAGCACCTCAAAAACTAAGGGATCCAACCACAAGCTCCAAACTAGTCAACAAACACATTCAAGAGTAGACTTACTACCTCAGCATAAAGGAATGGAGGAAGGAACCCAAACAAATGGTAACCCCCATCACTCCATGCAAGCCACCACCAAAGAGATGTTGATCTCATTCTCTATTATTATAATGGAGATGATACCATTTTACTATTTTCCTTAATGCTTAGGATCAAAGAGAAGCATGTAATCTTGATAAATCTACTTGGATTGAAGAACTCTCTCATCCACCTATCAATAATCCTCAACACAATTTAGACTCTCTAGGGTATTACACTATTTCTAGTTATGATTTGGGTTGAAATGATTCTATGAATCTCTCTCATGATGTTATATTTATCATTGACAGATGAAATTGGAAGGCTTGCACATATAGTAACTAAAAATGGAAGCAACTGGAAAGAATATGAGAATTGTTTGTATAGTGCTTCTCAAATTGAATGCAACTAATTACTGGTTTTTTATGACTAATATTTTTATTGTAATTTTTTTGTATCTAATTATGGAATTGACTAATAGAGGCATCACATATTTTTTACATATTTTCCATGTGATGTGTTGAGCATCATTTTTACATGAAGACAATGGCTAGGAATTTAAGAGAGCAAATTCCCCTCTTGGAAGATTGATGGAATTAATCTCAAGGGTCCTTTTGGCTGGGTCTCAACTGCTTGGATAGCTCAACGAAAGACAAATGTGAATCTATTAACAAGGAGGCCTTTGCTGGTTCTTCTCTCAAGGAAAACTGTAAAACAAACTTTAGTGTACCATAATATTTCTTTTGGGATTTTAAGATTTAGAACAAAGCAACGTTAATCTAATTAATCTACTTAAAAATGATTTGCAAAAGAGGGTAAGAAGTAGAAGGGTAACAAGAATTTGAAAGAAATTGCCGAAAAGAAACTAATGGACATAAACTAGCACCACACCACTATGTGAATTAAAAGACTAAGAAGATGAAGAAACCCACTGTATAGAGATCAGATCATGTCATAATCTTTAGCTATATGGATACAATCATCAATGGAATGAAACAAACACAGACATATGATAAGCCAAAACTCATCAAATCACAAAGCCATCACATATGTGCACACACGTGAGACAAGTTAATCTTCAAGAACCAAAAGAATAATCTTCTCAGAGATTCGTCACAACATAGAAATGTAATACTAGCAAACACCAAACTAATAATCACAGACTTAAAATCATCAAACAATCAATTGGCTCTTTGAAATAAAGAATGAGAAAAACACACATTCATAAATTTTGCATAAATAGCAAAAAATCCACACCATGAATGAAGCACCAATTGTATGTATTGTATTAATGATCAAATTGACCCTCATTACATCATTTTATTACAATTTATAGAGCCATGCTCTTATTTTCACAGCTAGGGTTTGGCTGCCTCTAAAACTTGAAAATGAAACTAAACTAGATATTACATTAATGAAACTATCTCTAAAACTTAGTTAAACTACCCTAGGAGGACATTAAACCTTGTGCATTACAAAAATTTGAGCCAATCATGCATTAAACAACTCAAAAATGGAGCTGGAACTTGCGCATGCCCTTGATAATATTCACAAATCTGCCCTTGATCCTTGGTTGTGGCTTCTCCACATGGACTCAACTAGAAAAGATCCCAAAATCATGTAGAAATGACCCCCAAAAAGAAGCCTGGTTGACTGAAAAATGAACTCTGAGATAAATGGAGTCAAACTTCTTACGCGCCAAAAAATGCCTGAATCCTGAGAGTTGGTTCGAAAAAATCAAGTCCCAAAAATGACTAAGTGCCAAGCTCTTCATTCCCAATTTCAGAGTTTGGACTTTCGGAGGCTGAAAGTTCTCTAGGGCTGAAATGCTAAAAAATAGGCACTGCAAAAATGATTAACTACAAAAAACTGCCTTTCTCTATACAAAATCTAGTCATCTATGGACTGACTGCTCATTGACTAGGGATCACTTCTGGATGTGCTTTTTTGAACCTCTCCACAACCTCCAATACTTCTTCAAAATTAGGCATCTTGATCCCCTTGAGGATCTCTTCTTGTCTGTCTCAGAAGGGGAACAATTCATCTGCAAAACCTTGTATTTCTTCTTCTCGAGACAGTGTCTTCTAGATCTCCTCCTTTCGATATAACATTTGTTGGAAATCCTCCTTTGTCTTGACCCCTCTAAATATACTTAGATATTGATTGATGATGGTGTTCATAGAGTGCATTGTTTTTTCATCATCCTCATCATACAAATCTCAGTCTAAATAATTAAAGAACTCATGCAGCTCCTTTACAAAGAGAATACTATCGTCTCTCCTTTTATCTGACCTTTTAAGTACCTTTTCAAAGGTAGCTAGAGCTCTTGTTATCTCCTGGATCCATTCCTCAAAACTATCTAGCTCTGACCCTTCATATATTTTAACCAAGAGCTAGAAGCACTACTTCCTTATTACCACAAGGTTATCCAACACCTTTTGCTAGTTTAGGATTGTCTCCTCCAAACCATCCTCTTCACTCATGATTTCCACTAAGGATGTGACTCCTTGAAGAATGCTCTAGAGAGGTCTTAGAATGTTCTAGATAGATACCTTTGTGAATTGTTCAAAATCTTCTTCCAATCCACACATGCTTGTACAAAAGAATGTAGAATATATGTGTTTATTTCACCCTTCTTCTCCAAAATGGCTTGTAATGAGGCCTTAGGGTTATCAGGGTCAATGGGACCCGCTGTCTTGAGAATGAATCTCTTCATCGATTCATTTTGTTCCATGAAAGCCTTTATTTTCTCCTCATCTTTATCCATGAATCTGAGGGCGTGTTTCAATCCGAGGGTAGCCAAGGTTTTTCTCCCCTCTTTGGTTGGCTCCCCCAAGTATACCTCCTCCAACACATAGTCATCAGGAGTGATCTCACTTGTACTAACATTCATTGTGGAAATAGCCACCTATGCCCTCCATCTACCCGCTTGATCTTGTGTCACATAGGATAGTTTTCTTCCTCGGGTGCTAGATGGAATTTGATGGAAGGCCTACCCTAGTGAAACCATATCAGCCTCATCATCTATGTAGACCTTGACCCTCAGCTGAATTTCCTTTGTAAACCATGTGGGCTTGGAGAAATCATTCAATGGTTCATATGGAGCTGCAAGGGTGGAAGAAGTCGCTAGATGTTCTATCTCCATCTCTTCATGACTCTCCTCTCCTTTATCTATTTCATGTTGATCCCTTATATTCAGCTCACCCTCCTCTACTATTTTCTCTTCTTCAACTATTTGTTCTCCCTCATTTATTTTCTCTTTATCAGCAACCTACTTTTCTTATTCAACCCGTAGCTCCTCTTTATCAGCCTGCTCCTCAGATGTTGCATCTTCTTCTTCCAACCTCTCCTCACCAACTACCTCTATCTCTTTCTTGGGCTCTTGCAAACTTTGCGGCACTATTTCATCATGGACAAGAGGTGGAGTGTAGGTGACAAAGGGAGTGGACGAAGGCATTTGAGGTGGAGGTGGAGTTGGCATGGGAGTATGGAATGGTGGAGGCTACTGAGGCATTAGAGTGGTTTGGAATAGAGGTGGAAGTGATGTGGTAGGTGGTGTTTGAAATGAAGAAGGGAGCATAGTTGGATGCACATGTGGAGGTGGAGGTGGAATGGATGAAACCAAAGGGACTTGTGCAGTTGTATCTTCTTCAGAAGTAACCCTGATAGAAGAGTCCTTATCTAGTTCTATGGTTTCCTTTTTCACTTTAGCAGTCTCTTCCTCAACCTGCTCTTGGAGTTTCTACTGGAGTTCTTCTTCTGTATCACCAAGGGAACCTGTGAACTGAGTAGGGACTTGTTGTTCTAGCTCCTTGAAACCATGCAACCCCTCAAAGTCCATGATATCAAACTCATCATCCCCTAGAGGATCTAGATCTATGGGTTCCCCTTGGGTTGCCCCCCAACATCCTCCTGATCGTGTTCCATAACTGTCCTTATTTTCATGAATCCTATGGAGTGGGTTCTTCTACTAAGAGGTATTTCATCCAATTCATCCTCATCATCCTCTAGCAGGGTATCCATTTGTGTAGGCATTGAGCCTTTCTTTCTTTTATACACATTGCCTTTGATCACTCTAGCTGACTTAGGTCCTATTATTTTAAACTTGGTTTTCTTTGCTACACTTGGAGAATCATGACCACTAGAAGAAGGTGCATGTAGAGGTGCTATGCTCCTTGTCATTTTAGTCTTAACGTTCTTGGAATGAGTGGCTAGACCATAAGTAGTAGGATGCTCATGCCTATACACCATCTATGATTTTAGGGGGGCAGCTTCCTTAAACACTAGTTTCAATAGCTTCTCTCCTTTCTTCTTTTTCTCCTTAGAGGGCTTCTTTGGTAGTTATTTCATAGGCACCGGTTTCATAGGGAATGGGAAAATGACCCATTCTTTTGTGACTTTGATAGCGTGCCTAGCTCTGAAATCAATATCATCATTTTCATGCATGTCCACCTTTGCATTGAAAATAGCCCTTGTATATACCTTGTCTTGATTGTAGATAGAATCTAGAACATCCTCGGAGTTAGCATCCATTAGCCTCTGAGGGATTTTTAGTGACAAAGTGGTCTACAATAGCTCCAAACTCATCCAACAATAGTCACAGATTTTGACCTCATAGTCATCCAATGATCTTTGATGTGCGACTCATGTACATAATGTCTCCCCATTATATGGTTGAAGGTACCAATGCGGTCAAACTAAGATCTTATCAAATTATAGGTTGGTAAAGGGAATTCATCCCATTCAAAATTTAGAGCCTTGCAGATCTTCATAACTGGGACATAATGGGGGCCTATAGAGATTAGGAAATCCCAATAGTGTTTTGTCTTGTACTTTATGTGCTCATGAGCATCTGACAGTTGTCTTGCTATCTCCAAGAGGACCACTCTATCAGAAGGATACCTAGGTAACTTCTTTGGTGGAAGAGTGCATCTCACCACCTAAATGTATGTGAATGTTCTGAATTGGATGTAGAATGCCCCAAGGGCCTTCACCTTTGCTACAGCTTCAATAGACATTCTTTTAGTGTAATTTCCCTCTATGGAGTGTATGATGATGAAGACAAATGCATCATTGACAATCTGTACATCTAGACTATTATGTGTATAGTATTCTTTTCTAGCCAATTGAGGATACATTGTGAATGGCCAACTATTTAGATCCCCCATAGCACCAATTTTTGTTAGACCTCGGTAAACTACCTTGGCAGTGAGTAGGTACACAACATAGGATGTCATGTAAAAGTAAGGATCAATTTTCACTTTGATCAGCTTCTCATCAAGGTTATCACTCAAGATGGTGGCCCAATTGAACCTCACATGTCTTTCCCTTATCTTCTAAATGAACAAGATCATCCATGGTTCCAATTGAATACACTTTGGTAATCCATACACCTGACTTATCATTGTTTTAGTTTCTTGGATATCTTATTGCATGTAGCCCCTCCGCATATCAATTTGGTCCAGCTTATTCTTAGGTATGGACTACATGATGTACTCATTATTTACAATGCCATGGGCCCTCAACACATCTTTGTTGTAAAATTCCATCCCCTTATTGATGTGGAAGCTATAGAACTTTTCGGACCCCTTAGGCAAGTGGATGAAATCGTCAATGTTATCTCACCTTAAGTCCAAGACTACTTCACCCACACTGTTCTTCACCATTTTCTCATTAGGCACATAGCGGCTAGCTAGAGTGTTAATCAGGTTCAAAGACAAGATGGACACTAGATGAGCTGCCACATTCACCAAGGAGGAGTGCACCAATGAAGTACAATCTTTTGACCTACACTCTGGTCAGGCATATTTAACCAAATAATCATTCCATCTAACACTACCAATGTCAGTGTCTATGATATCTACATGCAAGTTGGTCACCTTCAAAGGTGGATGGTATCCATTGAATTGATATTTCATTGATGATACCACAACTTTCTTAGCTATTTCTTTAAAGAGGAAAATACATGAATCAGTAACATGAAATTGTAGGAGAGAGGAAAATCTTAGAAAAATCAAAGAATGCTGACTAATTAAGCTCAGAAGGGCTGTGAAAGGCCTTTTTTCCCTTTCAGACCTTCGGGGGTGAGAAACCTCTAGAAGGTCTGAAAGGGCCAAAAATGTGAAAAGGCTTAAGGTTGAAAAAGCTGGTTGATAAACCATTTTCACAGTTCTAGCAAATCAGAGGTGTAAAATCTTTAGAGACCAAAACCTCTGAAACGTCGAAACAACATATTGGAAGATGGAGCTTTTCACAAATGTTTAGCCAGTGGAGATTTCAGTGAATCAGAGAAAAGATAGTTTCGGCATGCGATAATGCCAAAACACCAAAATTGGCATAGGTGATTAAGCTTTGGAGTTAGTCAAAAACCTTTGTCCTCTAGTTTCAATGAATCGGGTGAGAAGATGTTTTGGTGTGCGACAACACTAAAACACCAAAACAGCAACACTTAGGAGATTTTGATAGATCTTTGGGAGTTTTGGACTGCGATCATCCAAAACCCCATGACTAAAACTAGGGTTTGGGCATCGAACTCAAAAATGAGTCTGACAACCAAGTTTGACCACAAACTAAGCAAGGGGGTTAGAGGGGACATCCTCATGACCCCCAAGGCCGAAGCAGACTGATGAAAAACAAACTAACCCTAAATGGAAGGCCAAAAACCCTAACTAGGCCTACAAAAACAAGAAAACCTACTTAACAGCCAAAAAACCAACAAATGGAAGGAAAGAGAGAGAAGAGAGAAATACCAACCTCGATGACAATGAAGGCTCATGAACGAAGACAAAAAAAAAATGAGACCGAGGCGACAAGCGTGAAGAAAGCGATGCACGAAGAAAGCTCTAAAAAATGACAATCTAAAAGGTGAATGAATGAGGGTTAAAATATGGCTTGCGGCTTATATAGGCAAATTAGCAGGTGACATCAGCCTCCCTGTTGATCGGCCTTTCTAACTTTCAGGGGTATCGGACCTCTGAAAGGCCAAAACACCAAAATTTTGACTCCCTTTTGGGGAGTCAGAACTCCTGACTTTTTGGCATCTGAAATTCTGAAAACCCTAATGGTCTAAAAATGCCCAAGGAAAGGTTATAGTGTTGCTTCAAAATTTCACCACTTTGGATCTCTCACACTTTTGGACCTCTGAAAGTATGAAAGAGCGACAAGACCAAAAAATCAAGGAAAACTAATTAAAAAATAGAAAACAAAAAGATAGGACAAACAAGAAACCTAAGGACAAGCTAAAAAAAAGAGGGGGGGGCTTGAAGCCAAGAGGCAAAAAGGGGAGCATGTTTGTGAGACAACAACAAATAGCACCAATAAAAGAAAGGGAAAGAACCTGAGTTTCCCTGAGCCATTCTGCCTTGAAACAGTCTCATCCTATAGTGAGCCAAGCACAAGATCTTCAGCCAGAGCAATTATCTCATTGTCATCAAGATTAAGAACATCATAACATCTGCATCTAGTGTGTGATCATGTGTGTTCAAATTTTCTAGGAATCCTTCACCGTAAGCCTCTGTCTATCATCAAGCAATCATCACCAAATCACTGCCCACTAATTCGAAGTTAGTCATGAGTCAATTTAACCTTTCTCTACTACTAGGAAGGCATTTATAGCCCCGGTAGAGGTTGCTAAAATCACCCTTCCCCTACTACATATGAGCTTTCTTTGAAGTTTTAAACTCCTTTGGAGGGCTCTTAGACTCAATATGCATCATCTTTAAAACTGATTCCTTGAACCATTGTGTTTTGAATAATTTTCTTTTGATTTTGTTCAACATCTGCTACTTTGATATTCCTTGTGGCTTTCATCAAATAATTATTTCTTCGCTCCTTTTTCTTTTCTTTTCTTTTTTAAGCTGAGGTAACGCTTAGACTATGCTATCCTGGCTTTGAGCATTTTGTTGTTAATCTCATCTTTATGCATTCCTCCTTTTTGCTTTCTCACTCTTTTCATTCAGTCTATGTTCTAGTTAGGAAAGGGTCCTAACTTCCAACTTCCTTTGCGACCATGGGCATTTCTTGACTCTAACCAAAATCCTATCATAAGAGGCTCGTGACCTGGGATCCATTTTTTAAAATGTGTGTTAGTGTTGAGGATGGTTGGTTCTGATGAAGTCTTTCAAGAAGTTTGAAAAGAAAATGTCTTACTTCCAATCATTATATCTAGCTCACTACAAGACAAAACCACATCAAAGATTTTTTACAAAGGAAAACCCTTATCTCTTTCCTAGACTACCTAGTGTGGATCACTAATCTTGAGGAGCATCTACCCCCCCTACAAATAGAGACTCAACAAAAAAGACGCGAATGACAGGATACCAAGAAAATAAAAGAAAAGACACTATAGTACAAGAATATACAATGATATACAAAGGGCCAGTCAAGACCCAAAGTAATGCTTTAGAAACTGGCTGTTGACTGGCAATGGGACTAATTCTCCCTCAAGAGAACTAATCTAAAAGGTATTTTCTCCCAAGATCTCTGCAATATGGAAAGGGCCTATCTACAAACCCTAAAATTTAGTGTGGTTTCCTAGTTTTTCTTTAGCTTTGTCCCACATTAGAACCAAATCAGAGATTCTAAAGGATTTTATGGTTTCTCTTTTGTCAAACCATCACTTGACAATAGCTTGGTGTTTGGCCATATGTTCTAAAGCCATAGTTCTTTTCTCTTCAAGATCCAGTAAGTTCATGAGATGAATCTACACCCAATCCTCACCCTCAACGTATTGATCCATGAATCTCAAATGTAGTATTTTTAGGTTCATCAAAAAAATAGGTTGTAGACCATAGACCAGGGTGTTGGGAGAGGTCCCCAAGGAATTCTTGAGTCTTACGCAATCCATCCATAGAGAATATTTTAATTGAGTGTGCCAATCTCTGGGATTATCATCCAAGAGGTGTTTGATTACCATGGTTAAGCTCTTATTTGTTGATTCAGCAACTCCATTCCCTTGTAGATAGTAATTAGATGATAATTTGAGAATTACCTAGTTCTTGAAGGCCCATTGAATGAGAGATGTAGAAGAGAAATATGGAGCACTGTCGCATACTAAAAAGAAAGGCATGCCAAACCTCATGATGATGAACTCTTCTAGGAACTTGGTTATCACCTCAGTAGTACAATTCTTCATAACCTATGCTTCTGACCAACATGTGCAATAATTGGTTGTAGGAAAGATGTATCAGTGTCCTACAAAGGATGGAGGATTGATCATTCCCGTGAAATCCAACCCCCACTGGGTGAAAGGGCACACTTCGTAAATTGGTTGTACAGGCATCACCAGTTGTTTCTCTTGGATGGTGTTGGTTTGAAAAACATGACAAGAGGGCACGTTCTCATGAGTGTCTTTGAGCAAGGTTGGCCAGTAATAGTTGGATCTCAATATTTGATGGGCCGTCGCTTCTTTTGATCCATGCCCAGTACCATATATATCATAAAATTATGTGAGAACCTACTCAGCTTCAGTTCAATCCAAGCATCGTAGATAGAGGCCATCATAATTACGATTGTAAAGCTTCCCACTTTTTAGTATGTATGTCAATAAGATAAAATGGTATACATGTCAAAATGAATATGAATCACCTAATTGAATGGGGGAAATATGAGATCTACTTCTAAATCCAAATTCCCAAAGGAGAGATCCAAATTGATCAACCAAAAGGTCAATACACAAAAGAATCAATCCATGGAGAATATGAATGAAGAAGAAAACCTTATATTTCATTATGAAGAGTATATACTTGAAATATGAAATAATGAAAGGCAAATACTAAAATCAAAATAGGGTAGATCTAGAAAATGCTGATTTGTGATTTCTGTGTACAGTTTCGAGCAATTCTGCAACCTGTTTTGGACTGGAAATGTCGAGATGAAGAAAACATAGAAAAATCTTGTCTTTCTACAAGTAGGTAGTCTTTGACCCCGATAAAAGGTCAAAGAATACTTTGGGATTTTGAAGTTCATCCTTGACTTTTTTCACATATCACGGAAGTTCGCTAAAAAGGGTATCCAGATCCAAGCTCCAATTAGTAATCCTGCACCTGTACCTACAAGAAAAAGGAGGTTTTTATTTGTTTTTTGAGGGGTTTGCCTTAATCAAACCTGGGTTTGGAATCAACCTTAATAATGAAATTTAAATAGAGAATGCTAGCAAGTAGTAGAAGTAGATCTAACAATGAAGCTATGATATTCTATAGATATGCAATTGTATTTGAAATATAAACAAGTATGTTGATATGAAAGCTTGAACATAACATTTAACAAATGTAAATAAAAAGCTCCATGATTGCATGCTTGGAATCCACCTTGGGAGAAGAATGAAATAGATCTTGAAGATGAACAAAGGATCTTGGAGGAAGATCACAACACCATGATGGCTAGATCTAGGGTTTGAATGATGAATCTTGAATGCTTGAACCAAATCCCTTCAAAGGCTTGAATGCTTAAATCCTTGATCTTCAATGAAGAACTTGAATGGAGAAGAGGACTTGAATTCTTGAATGTAATATTTCTTGAATTAATTCTTGATTGAATGTAAATATCTCCTTGAGAGCTCTTGATCATGAAATTTCTTGGTGTCTTGATCATGAAAAGTGGATGTGAAAATGAGAGGGGAAGGCTTCCTTTTATAGTGATCTAGGGCACAATCTTCTAAAGAAGGCAAAAATTGGGGAATTAAATCCCAATTAACCTTAAACCCTATAAATAAACCCAAATTAAATGCAATTTAAGGGTTTACCATTTTGAAACCTGAAATGGCCGACCCAGAAGTAGGAAAATAAATCATTCTAAAACCCAACATCCGAAAATCATGGGAACCTGAAATTTGAACCCTGGGTCAAGGATGAGGTATAACTTGACCTAGGTTGAGGTCTAGGTCATCCCTGACCTAGGTTAGGGTCAAGGTTTTCATTGAACCTCAAGATCATCTTTAACCTTGAGGTCAAAAACCTTACGACCTCAATCTAGAGTGTTGGGAAATGTAGAAATAAAGTGAAAACATGTGGAGAGAGAAGCAGAACAAGGGGAGAAAACCAGATACATGAAAAGACCCTATCAAGGTTCTTAATATGACCTCATACCACTCACTCAGAGGGCTAAACACTCTTATCATGGAAGTGCTACCATTTTAAGATGATACATTAAGCCCCCACTTTAGCAAGAGTATGGACTCAATGCAAACTCTTGGTAAAGGAGAAGAAAGAAGAGACCCAAGTGGATTTACAATGAGATAAAATAACACTTAGCTAAGGACACAAGCCCCTAGACTAAGGATTCTAACTCAACATATGTGCACAAGAGTGCTAAAAGAACAAGAGTAAGTACAAACAACCCAAATCAATTAGCATACGAAACCTTGCTAAGAAATATTTCTCATACTAATATCATATTTGGAAAGCTATCATAAAAGCATAAATGATTACATAAGAAAGACAAGAGAAACACTATAAATAACATAGCTTCATGATCTTGTCCTCCTAGAATGAAAGAAAAAAGAGAGAAAGGGAAAAGAGTGATTACCTTTCCCAGTAAGATTCCCATCTCACCATGAATCACCAAGGGAGGGAGAGCCAAATAGGTGGCCAAACCTGATAGTTCACCCATAAACTGTGCTTGAAATTATAGTGTGTCTTCTAACGGCTTTTGGAATATCCATTGATCCACCTTCTTGTATCACTATGAATATGAAATGTGTGTCTTCTTAGGATTTAGCAATGTATGTGCATTACCTTCAGAAGATTTAGCATATAAATGTGTGTCTTTTTAGGATTTAGCAACTTATGTGCATTACCTTCCAAGATTTAGCATGTTAAAAATTTTGAAAAATGTGTCTCCCCTTAGGATTTAGCAACTTATGTGCATTACCTTCAAAGGATTTAGCATATAAATGCATGTCTTTTCAGGATTTAGCAACTTATGTGCGTTACCTTCCAAGATTTAGCATGTAAAAATGAAAAAAACTATAGTACAAGGGATACCCTATATATCCCCCCTCCTTATCATGGCAGTCTACTAGATAGGATAAGGAAGAGGAAGAGGAAGAGGATACCTACTTCATAATGCAAGGAGATATCCTATTTACAACAATGTATACCATATTCTTAGTGAGGGATAGTGACCCCAACATCCAAGAGCATAGATAATCATGAAAAGAATGTCACTCATGGAAAAAGGATCCTCAAAGAAAGAGATCTTATCAGCAAGAACCCCACCAAAAAGGAGTGCTTTAGATAAAATATCATCTTTCAATAGTGGGAACAAAGATTCAATCATCAAACCCCCTATAAACAAGAGGAAGATGAATCTTTGGAATGAGGGAAATAACTCTAACACCAAAGCAAGGGTGAGATTTTATAAAGAACATAATTTGAAATGTAGAGAAGAAGTGATGGCTTAGGACAAAAAATTCTCATATAAGAAAGTTATCCATGGTCAAAACATCTATCAATATGATGAAATAATATTGCAATATAAACAGCGACCACTAAGCTAAGGAAAGCAGTTCCCTAGACAAAGAGAAAGAAGGAAAAACCTTTCCCCCTAGGGATAGAGACAAGGGATACCTTTGAAAAACACATGTTTTAGAAAAGATATCCTGAATAAGATCTATGGATGATTATAAGCATAATGCAAAACCATAGAAAGATAGGAGAGAAAGAATACCAATTAAGCTCAAGGCACAATATATGCTAAAAGCCTAATGGTTCCTAGGAGACTGGATGAAAATACACCTCTTGCCCCCCAATCGTGAGAGAAGAGGGGAAGAAAATATATATTATATCGGGAGGGGAATCCCCTATATCAAAATTATGAAGGAATTGTAAAACTACATGAGAGTGAGATATAATTCCTAAAGTGGCTCTTTCTCTAACATATAACTTGAAATGTTTACAATCAACAAGTAAATGTGTATTACTATAATGAAAAGGACATTTGTACTTGTGTAAAGCATCTATCAGCATAGGTCTAAAGATTTCTTTCTTGGAATTCATTAGTTCAACATATACCTTCTTAGCCACTTCTTGTCAAACATTAGGGTTATCTAAGATAGGTGTGGGGAGAAGAATGTGAAGAGGATGATGATTAACATCACCTACCTTGACTTGATATTTTGAACAACCAATACCATACAAGTCCTATTTAGGGGGTATATGAACTGGAAACCTAATACCATGCTCATTAAATCCAAGCCCTAAACCTTTATAACCTTGTTTAGTCACCATATTATATCTGGTAGTGTACATATTATGTAAACCTTCTACAGGAGGTGATTGTTTATCATGTTCATGAGTAAAGGTTACATAAGGTGGAATAATAGGTTTTGAAGAAGTTTCTTTACCATTTCCTTTAATATTATCATGAATTGATGGAGAAGGTAAATCAAAGAAATCTTGCGCATCCATATCCTGAGCTATAGCTTGAATCCAATTATAAGTATGGGAAGAGCGAGGATGAACAAATGGAGAATTAGGTATTGGATTAGGATTAGGAAGATTAGGAATGGGATTAGGATTGATAGGATTATCATTAGGAAGATTAGGAGATGGTGTATCATCTACCAAATTTTTCACATAATCCAAAAGAGTAATAAGGCTACCACATAAGTCTTTAATGAAAGTTTTGAATGTAGGAAGACTAGTGTCAGTCAATTTCACAAAAGCATAGGCAAGAGAAAAGTCAAGGATCATCAACAGAATGAAGTGAATGATACTCTCATAAACATCATAGGTATTGTAAAGAGATGCTAAAAGAAGAGTAATGAGGAACATGACCATACACCAAAGCATCTTAAAAATCTCCATAGTAAAATGAAATGCAAGAAATTTTTTTGGATTTTATTAAATATATAGATTTTTTTTTTTTGGTATTTATTAATTTAAAATGCAAGAGCATACACTAGATCTAATCTAAATACAAGAAAAGACCTAAAACTAACACAATAGGGCATCTAAATCCACAAGAGAAAAGGGGTAAGTATGTCAGGTTCACCAAAATGAATAGGATAAAATGGTATACATGTCAAAATGAATACGAATCACCTAATTGAATGGGGGAAATATGAGATCTACTTCTAAATCCAAATTCTCAAAGGAGAGATCCAAATTGATCAACCAAAAGGTCAATACACAAAAGAATCTATCTATGGAGAATATGAATGAAGAAGAAAACCTTATATTTCATTATGAAGAGTATATACTTAAAATATGAAATAATTGAAAGGCAAATACTAACCTCAAAATAGGGCAGATATGGAAAATGCTTATTTCTGATGTCTATGTATAGTTTTGGGCAATTTTGCAACCTATTTTAGACTGGAAATGCTGAGATGAAGAAAACCCATAAAAATTTTGTCTTTATGGCAACAGGTAGTCTTTGACCCCGATAAAAGGTCAAAGACTACTTCAAGATTTTGAAGGTCATCCTTGAATTTGTTCATAGATCTCAGAAGTTTTCTAAAAAGGGTATCTAGATCCAAGCTCCAATTAGCAATCATGAACCTATACCTACAAGAAAAAGGAAGTTTTTGTTTGTTTTTTGAGGGGTTTTCCTTAGTCAAACCCCGGTTTGGAATCAACCTTAATAATGAAATTGAAATGGAGGATGCTAGCAAGTAGTAGAAGTACATCTAACAATGAAGCTATGATATTCAATAGATATGCAATTGTATTTGAAATATAAACAAGTATGTTGATATGAAAGCTTGAACATAACATTTAACAAATATAAATCAAACCCTCAATGATTACATGCTTGGAATCCACCTTGGGAGACAAATGAAATAGATCTTGAAGATGAACAAAGGATCTTGAAGGAAGATCACAACACCATGATTGCTAGATCTAGGGTTTGAATGATGAATCTTGAATGCTTGAACCAAATCCCTTCAAAGGCTTGAATGCTTAAATCCTTGATCTTCAATGGAGAACTTGAATGGAGAAGAGGACTTCAATTCTTGAATGGAATATTTCTTGAATGAATGCTTTATTGAATGTGAATATCTCCTTGAGAGCTCTTGATCATGAAATTTCTTGGTGTCTTGATCATGAAAAGTGGATGTGAAAATGAGAGGGGAAGACTTCCTTTTATAGTGATCTAGGGCACAATCTTCTAGAGAAGGCCAACATTGGGGAATTGAATCCCAATTAACCTTAAACCCTAGAAATGGACCCAAATTAAATGCAATTTAAGGATTTACCATTTTGAAACCCGAAATGGCTGACTCGAAAGTGGGAAAATAAATCTTTCTGAAACCTGACATCCGAAAAATCATGGGAACCTGAAATTTGAACCCTAGGTCAAGGTCAAGGTCATTCTTGACCTAGGTCAAGGTCAAGGTCATCATTGACCCTCAAGGTCATCTTTGACCTTGAGGTCAAAAACCTCAGGACCTTAATCTAGAGTGTTGGGAAATGCAAAAATAAAGTGAAAATAGGTGGAGAGAGAAGAAGAATGGGGGGAGAAAGCTGGATACATGCAAAGACCCAATCAAGGTGCTTAATATGACCCTAGACCACTCACTCAAAGGGCTAAATGCTCTTATCATGGAATTTCTTCCATTTTAAGGCGATACAGTATGAATTGCTCTTATTCTTTAGTGCTCTCCTCTATTAACCATTCAATCCTTCCGAGCAATAGTTTTGCAACAAATAGTAAACAATGTCTTGATACCAGACATCAGTGATCACTCCATTTTTGGTGTATACTTGGCACACAAAAATTTTCTCAGTATCTACCATCATCTTGGTAAGACCTTGACCTCTTAACTTAATTTCATTGGTTGAATCTTGATGTCAAACTCTAAAAGTATAGCCATCCACTTCCCTCTTCTTTCCCCCAGCTCATTTTGCATCAACAAGGACTTGACTGCCAGATGTGAAACAAAGGAAATGACCTTACTCTGAAGGATGTAGTGTCTAAATTTCTTGGCAGCCTTGACCAAGGAAAAAGATTATTTGTCCAGATTTGGGTATTTGAGTTCTGCGTTCTTCAAAGGACAGCTCATGAAAGCTATTGGTCATACATATTCTCCTTCCTTCTTTTACGTGAAGATTCCTGCACATGAGTGCTCTGATGCAAAGGAGTAAAATTTAAATGGTAAAAGATAATCAGGGTTGACCAGAACTGGAGCAGTGGTAATGGATGTCTTGATTTATTTGAAGGCTTCTTTAGTCAGAGTGATCCACTCAATCTTAGCATCTTTCTTTAACATATCATTCAATGGATGCACTATCTTTGCAAATCTAGTAACGAACCTTCTGACAAAATTAATTTTCCCAAAGAATGATTTCAACTCCTTTTTTCTATTTGGGGGAACCAATTTGAGAATAGCCTCAACTCTCTCAAGGTCAATTGAGATGCCCGTTTCAGATATGATGTGCTTGAGAATTTTTCCTTGAGTCACCCCAAAGATGGACTTCTTGGGATTCAACGAGATTCCATAATGTCAACACCTTTTCAAGACCTTTTGTAGATCTTCAATGTGGTCCATACGGTTCCTAGAGAAAACTATGAGGTCATCCAAATAGATGACAATGCATTTGTTGACCAGGCTTTTGAACGCCTCGTCCATAGCTTGTTGGAAAGTAGCACCTGCGTTAATTAGACCAAATGGCATACGACAATAAGAAAATGTTCCTCATTTCATTATGAAGGTTGTTTTCAAATGGTCCTCTTCCTTTACCATGACTTGGTTCTACCCAGAGTAGCCATCAAGGAAAGACATCATTTGGGAACCATTAACCACATGTAATACTTCGTTAAGGGATGGCAATAGGTAATTGTCCTTTTGAGAAGACCTGTTCAAGTTTCTAAAACCCACATAGAGCTAAACCTATCCACTTTTCTTTCTCATTGTGATGAGGTTGGCTACCCAAGTTGAATGTCAGATAGGGAAAATAATCTTCACATCAAGAAACTTTGTACCTTCTTTTGGATCACTGGTTCAATCACAGGGTTCACCGGCCTTTGTCTTTGGCGAAAGGGTTTAGCATCTAGGTTCAAAGGGATGTTGTGAATGATAACATTAGGATTGTAGGTTTTCAAATCTTCTTAGCTCCATGCTATGACATCTTTGTACTCACTGAGTAGCTCAACCATTTGCTTCTTTTCCTCAAGTGTACCCACTTTACCGATATGGACTTCCATGGGTTCAAGCTGTGCACCCAAGTTGTAAAGCTCGCAATCATCATAGCCTACTACTGGTGTTTTCCCTCTTTCCTAAGCATGTTCATCTTTATCAAAAATCCTTTCTAGAGCTACCATTCCTTTCGGAATGGAGTTGGTCTTCAAATTTAAGATTCCCACGTCATCTGACTCTTCCATTTCATCTTCTTCTTCATCAATGCTTTGTTTGTCAAAGATGTCGACATTCATGATAAATTATAATATATATTGATCATCTTAGAATACCTAGAAGTATTTGATATTTTCAAGGACAATCAGTAGAGCCACTAGTTCCATGGAGAATTTCTTCAATTTGGATTTTTCCAGTGGTTGTAAAGAGCTTGCCGATATTTCCAAGGCATCAGCAATAGTATACTTTCTCCTAGGGACACTTCGGATGTTAAAGGCTTCAAAATCTTCAATTAGATCCCTGACACAATTTTGGTAGGAGGCCAATCACTTGTCAATGCGGGAATACTATCTATAGAGCTACCAAACTATCAGCTATGACTCACCTTCAACAATTAATGCTTTCACTTTCTTCTCATGTGGTAGGAGAAGACCCCGAACTAGAGCCTCATACTTGGCAGCATTGTTGGTGCAGTAGAATTACAGTTGATAGGTAGCATAATATGAACCCCCACGAGGCTTGACCAATTCAATCCCAACTCCTGCTCCTTGTTTACACTTGGAGCCATCAAACCTAAGTTTCTAGATAGGGTGATTCTTATTGGAAGATGATTTATCTTGGGCTTCTAAAGTCACCTTGGGCAGATGTGCATTGACTCGAGATTCAACAATAACTTCGGGTGGTGATAGATCCTTTGTATTTGGGGCCTCCAAGTTCTCTTCATCTAAGTATTCTCTCTTGGAAAGGGGAACCCATTTCATCTTTTGTTTCACCTTGGCATCACGCTAAACTTCATGGCATGGGGGCAGGCAGCCGTCATCAGAAGAGCTCAATTCCTCTTGTATAAAGTGTTCAACTATGGGAACCTAAGGTTCCTCATTAAGGGGAGATCTGTCCTCGCTGGAATGTGTCATTGTATCTTTTGTAAGTTTGGACATGTTAGACATTTGACTTATTACATGGACCACCACCTCTTGGCAGTCCTGGCACATAAACTCTGAGTGGTTTGTCTGATGGAGACGACAATACCCTGGTAACATCAGTATGTTTGGGTCATTGTCTTGGCCAAGATGCCTCATATTTTTCATCATACCACCTATGAATTCGGTGAGAATCTCTTCAGGGATCTGGGTACTTACTAACCCTTGCACGGGGCTATCATTTGAGTTCTCTTCTTCTTTGAGATGGAATGTGAATGCTTTGTTGAAATGATACACTCCCAGATTAGCTTGTGAGATCAAGACTTCATTTGGGGCATTGTACTCAGTTATCATCTGTTTGAGCTTAGGCTCTGCATCAATCTTGATTTTTTTATTGAGCCCCTTCCATGGCAACCAAAGTTGAGTAAAGTCACTGGAGAACCATCCTCTCAAAGATCGGGTCAATACAATCTTGGATTCTGGGGTCGGCAGTCAATTGTATGCGTGTATCCTTCAAGACCCCAATGACTTTGACCTTTGTTTTGTCAAGTTGGATCACTACCCTATTAGTTGGTTGAGGGGTCATCCCCAACTTCTAGCATATGGACAATGGCATCACATTACATGAAGTCCCTAAGTCAATTAAACAATTGTGCAAGTTCCTTCCAAAAATCTTGAGGCTAAGTAAGAATGGGGGCAGTTCTACCCTATCCTTGAACATAGTCGGCATCGCCTCTACTGCATTCATGTTAGAATCATTTCTAGTGTCATCGATGGACTATGCCAATTTGGAATGATCCAATGACTTCAAGAGGGCTTCTCTTTGAGTGGGACAACTCTATAGCATGTCATACATTGACATATTAGTTCTAACTTTCTTGAGCTCCTCCACTGAGTTGTACTTTTCATTGGCCAAGACTGGATTCTTTAACAAAGTAGGTTGATGTTGCGTTGCTAGAGTGACAGTGGGGCTAGGACCTCTCAGGGGCAAGGGATTATTGCTAGCCCGTGGATCAGGTGGAGTGGACTGCATTCCTGGAGGAATGCCATCAATCAGAGGCTCCCTTCTATTTCTCAAATTATAGGTGTTTCTGCTATTATTATGAAAAGTGTAGACCTCAGAGTACTTTGGTTAACTTTCTTGATTGAAAGGGAAGACAAACTCTTCTTCCGCAGTGTTATCGATAGGAGTTCCACCTATACTTGCATTGTATGAATCAAAGACCATGGCACTGAAGTGGGTTTGAGAACTTTCAAGATCTTGGGCTTGTTGGTTGTCAAATTTTCCTCTATACTCATTATCTAGTTAATGCATGCTAGAACCTTGGGTAAAATTGACCTCTGATGAGTTGAAGGCATTGGCATTGTCTGAGGGTATGCTACTATTATTATGATGTCTATTCCATGTTCTATTTGTTCATTGTTGTCCGAATTGCTTATCTTGAGAAGTGTTACCATAACCTCCACCCTTGTTATTATTGTTGTTGTTGTAATTTCCATAATTATGATTTTGATTTTGTGAGTAGGTATTTGGGCCAGTAGTCTGACATTGGTAGTTCCCCTAATTCTGAGATGGGTTGAGCTTCATCCGAGTAATCTCTCCGGTCAACTAGGATAATATATTTTTCATGGCATCCAACTCATTCACTAGAGCATGGTCTGGTTCATTTGGAACAACTTCCTTTTTCTCACACAAGGTTTCCTTGTGTGTATCATACCCTAGGTATGTGATGGTGAGTGGTGGGGCAATAGCGTATGGAGCTAGCACAGGATTGAGCCTTGGGGTGTGCTACACTGAAAATTGATTATTCACTGCAAATGGACCAATCATAGCAGCATTCCCCAATATTGGTGGAATACCATAATTCCCACCTTCTGTTGGGTAAACGTGATAGCCTCATCACATACCTTTTCTAGAGTGTCTATGTTACCTGGGGGTAGCCTTTTTAGGAATATAGATGTTAATGGATCTAAGGCACGTAGGTACACTTGTATAGTAGCCCCAACTAGTATGGTGTAAGGAGCCTCAAGTTTCTGGTATATCTTATGAAAATGATGATTAAGCATGGTGATTGATTTGTTGAGGTCCTTTCTCACCGAGATGAACTAATGATGAAGAGTTGTCGGATCCACATACAACTTGAATTGATTAAGGAATTTTGTTTCAAATTCTGCCCATGTGGCGATGGATCCTCATGAAAAGTTTAGGTACCAATTATATGAAAATTCCCCCAATGTGTAGGGGAAAAGGCAACACACAACATCTTGATGAGAAATCTCCTTACGATTGCACAATTCCTTTAATGCGTGAACATGTTCTTCTGCTATCCTAGATTCTCCATAGATGAAATGTGGGCATAATTTCTCAGGATTCTTGGGTAGTTGATGGAGCTATCCTTGTATGTCCAATGGAGAGCTTTGATCATTTGTGAAAAATGACATTGGAGCTAGTGGTGGAGGAGTAATAGGTGGGGTAGAAATGGTTGGAAATGGACGAAGATTAGGATGATCTGAAGTATCCTCTCTGTGCTTTGTTATGTTGTTACGATGTTTGCGAACTTAGCTAAGTTCAAGAAATTCCCCTTTGTTTGGTGAAGATCTAAGGACTCATTCAAACCTTTCAAGATAAAAAAATCTGATATTTCTAGGTTTCCCTTTTGAGGGCCCTCCTTCTAGTGCCACTTATGTTGAGCATCATTTTTACATGAAGACAATGGCTAGGAATTTATGAGAGAAAATTCCCCTCTTGGAAGATTGATGGAATCAATCTCAAGGTTCCTTTTGGCTGGGTCTCAACCACTTGGATAGCTCAATGGAAGACAAATGTGAATCTGTTAACAAGGAGGCCTTTTCTGGTTCTTCTCTCAAGGAAAATTGTAAAACAAACTTTAGAGTACCACAATATTTCTTTTGGGATTTTCAGATTTAGAACAAAGCAACGTTAATCTAATTAATCTACTTAAAAAATGATTTGCAAAAGAGGGTAAGAATTAGTAGGGTAACAAGAATTTGAAATAAATTGCTAAAAAGAAACTAATGGACATAAACTAGCATCACACCACTATGAGAATTAAAAGACTGAGAAGATGAAGAAACCCATAGAACAAAGATCAGATCATGTCACAATCTTCAACTATATGGATGTAATCATCAATGGAACAAAACAAATGCAGATGTATGATAAACCAAAACTCATCAAATCACGAAGCCACCACAGATGTGTACACACATGAGACAAGGTAATCTTCAAGAACCAAAAGAATAATCTTCTCGGAGATTCATCACAACACAATAATGTAATACCAACAAACACCAAACTAATAATTGCAAACTTAAAATCATCAAACAATCAATTTGCTCTTTGAAATAAAGAATGAGCAAAACACACATTCACAAATTTCACATAGATAGTAGAAAAATCACACCATGAATGAAGTACAAATTGTATGTATTGTATTAATGATCAAATCAACCCTCATTACACTATTTTATTACAATGTATAGAGTCCTACTCTTATTTTTGCAACTAGGGTTTGGCTGCCTCTCAAACTTGAAAATGAAACTAAACTAGAGATTACATTAATGAAACTACCTCTAAAACTTAGTTAAACTTCCCTAGCACGGCATTAAAACTCGTGCATTACAAAACTTTGAGCCAATCATGCATTAAATAGCTCAAAAATGGAGCTAGAACGCACGCATGCCCTTGATAATCTTCATGAATCTTCCCTTGATCCTTGGTTGTGGCTTCTCCACGTGGACTTAAATGGAAGAGATCCAAAAATCATGTAGAAACGATCGCCAAAAAGAAGCCCAATTGACTCAAAAATGAACTCTGAGATAACTGGAGTCAAACTTTGGATGCACCAAAAAATGCCCAAATTCTGACAGTTGGTCCAAAAAAATCAACTCCCAAAAATGACTAAGTGCCAAGTCCTTCATTCCCAATTTTGGACTTCGGACTTTCGGAGGCCAAAAGGCCAAAAACTAGGCACTACAAAAATGGTTAAGTACAAAAAAATGCCTTTCTCTATACAAAATCTGGCCATCTCTGCATTGACTGCTCATTGACTAGGGAGCACTTCTGGATGTTCTTTTTGGAACATCTCCACAACCTCTAGCACTTCTTCAAAATTGGGCATCTTGACCCCCTTGAGGATCTCTTGCTATCTGTCTCAGAAGGCAAACAATTCATCTACAAAACCTTGTATTTCTTCTTCTCGAGACAACATTTTCTAGATCTCCTCCTTTTGATAAAACATTTCTTGGAGATCCTTCTTTGTCTTGACCCCTCTGAATACACTTAGATATTGATTGATGATGGCATTCACAAAGTGCATTGTTTTTCCATTATCCTCATCATACAAATCTAATTCTAAACCATCAAAGAACTCATGCAACTCCTTTACAAAGAGCATACTATCGTCTCTCCTTGTATCTGACCTTTTAAGTACCTTTTCAAAGGTAGCTAGAGCTCCTGTTATCTCTTGGATCCATTCTTCAAAACTATCTAGCTCCGACCCTTCATATATTTTAACCAAGAGCTGGAAGCGCTACTTCCTTATTACCACACGATCATCCAACACGTTTTTCCTGTTTGGGATTGTCTCCTCCAAACCATCCTCTTCACTCATGATTTCCACTAAGGACACGACTCCTTGAAGAATGCTCCAGAGAGGTCTCAAAATATTCTTGAGAGATACCTTCATGAATTGTTCTAAATCTTCTTTCCAATCCACACATGCTTGTACAAAAGAATGTGGAATATTTGTGTTTATTTCACCCTTCTTCTGCAAAATGGCTTGTAATGAGGCCTCAAGGTTATCAGGGTCAATGGGACCCGCTGTCTTGAGAATGAATCTCTTGATGGATTCACTTTGTTCCATCAAAGCTTTTATTTTCTCCTCATCTTTCTCCATGAAGCTAAGGGCGTGTTTCAATCCAAGGGTAGCCAAGGTTTTTCTCCCCTCTTTGGTTGGCTCCCCGAAGTCTATCTCCTCCAACACAATCATCAAGAGTGATATCACTTGTACTGACATTCATTGTGGGAACAACCACCTGTGCCTTCCATCTACCCACTTGATCTTGTGTCACATAGGATAGTGTTTCTTTCTCGGATGCTAGATGGAATTTGATGAAAGGCCTGCCCTAGTGCAGCCATATCAGCCTCATCATCTATGTAGACCTTGACCCTCCGTTGAATTTCCTTTGTAAACCATGTGGGCTTAGAGAAAGCATTCAATGGTTCATACAGAGCTACAAGGGTGGAAGAAGTCATTGGATGTTCTATCTCCATCTCTTCATTTCTCTCCTCTCCTTTATCTATTTCCTTTTCATCCCTTATATTCAGCTCACCCTCCTTGTTTGTTTTCTCTTCTTCAACTATTTGTTCTCCCTCATCTATTTTATCTTCATCTGCATCCTACTTTATTTCTTCAACCTATGGCTCCTCTTTATTAGTCTACTCCTTGGATTCTACATGTTCTTCTTCCAACCTCTCCTCGCCAGCTACCTCTGTCTCTTTCTCGAGCTCTTGCAAACTTTGTGGAAATGCTTTATCTTGGACAAGAGGTGGAGTGGGGGTGAAAAAGGGAGTGGGAAAAGGGATTTGAGGTAGAGGTGGAGTTTGCATGGGAGTATGGAATGGTAGAGGCTGCTGAGGTAGTGGAGCTATTTGGAATGGAGGTGGAAGTGGCGTGGTAGGTGGTGTTTGAAATAAAGAAGGGAGTGGAGTTGGATGCATAGGAGGAGGTGGAGGTGGAATGGATGAAACCAAAGGGACTTGTGTAGTTGTATCTTCTTCAGAAGTAACCTTGATAGAAGAGTCCTTATCTAGCTCCATGGTTTCCTTTTTCACTTTAGCAGTCTCTTCCTCAACCTACTCATGGGGTTTCTACTAGATTTCCTCTTCTGTATCACCAAGGGAACCTATGAACTAAGTAGGGACTTGTTAATCTAACTCCTTGAAACCATGCAGCCCCTCAAAGTCCATGATATCAAACTCATCATCCCCTAGAGGATCTAGATCTAGGGGTTCCCCTTGGGATGCCCTCCCAGCATCCTCCTGATTGTCCTCCATAACTCTCCTTCTTTTCATGAATCCCGTAGAGTGTGTTCTTCTACTAAGAGGTATTTGATCCAATTCTTCCTCGTCATCCTCTAGTAGGGTATCCATTTGTGTAGGCATTGAGCCTTTCTTTCTTTTATACACATTGCCTTTGATTAATCCAATTGGCTTAGGTCCTATTATTTTTAACTTGGTTTTCTTTGTTGTACTTGGAAAATCATGACCAGTAGAAGAAGGCACATCTAGAGGTGCTATGCTCCCTGTCATTTTAGTCTTACCATCTTGGAATGAGTGGTTGGACCATAAGTAGTAGGACGCTCATGCCTATACACCATCTCTAGTTTTAGGAGAGCAGCTTCCTTAAACTATGGTTTGAATACCTTCTCTCCTTTCTTATTTTTCTCCTTAGAGGGCTGCTCTGGTAGTTGTTTCATAGGGAATGAGTGAGGGACCCATGCTTTTGTGACTTTGATAATGTGCCTAGCTCTGAAATCAATATCATCATTTTCATCCCTATCCACCTCTGCATTCAAAATAACCCTTGTATATACCTTATCCTAATTGTAGATAGAATCTAGAACATCCTCGGAGTTAGCATCCTTCACCCTCATAGGGATTTTCAGTGATAGAGCGGTCTGCACCAGCTCTAGACTCATCCGAAAATAGTCATAGATTCTGACCTCATAATCATCCATGTAATTCATCCAATGATCTTCGATGTGCGATACATGTCCATATTGTCTCCCCATTATATGGATGAAGGTACCGATGTGGTGAAACTGAGCTCTTATCAAATTGTAGGTTGGTAAAGGGAATTCATCCCATTCAAAAGTCAGAGCCTTGCAGATCTTTATATCTGGGACACAATGAGGGCCTATATATAGAGATTAGGAAATCCCAACAGTGTTTCTTCTTATGCTTTATGTGCTCATGAGCATCCAACAACTATCTTGATATCTCCAAGAGGACCACTCTATCAGAAGGATACTTGGGTAACTTCTTTGGTGGAAGAGTGCATCCTGCCAGTATATATATAGAGATCATAAAATCCCAACAATGTTTCTTCTTGTTCTTTATGTGCTCATGAACATCTTACAGCTGTCTTGATATCTCCAAGAGGACCACTCTATTAGAAGGATACCTGGGTAACTTATCTGGTGGAAGAGTACATCCCACCACTTGAATGTATGTGAATGTTCTGAATTGGATGTAGAATGCCCCAAGGGCCATCACCTTTGCTACAGCTTCAGTAGACATTCTTTTATCATAATCTCCCTCTATGGAGCATATGATGGCGAAGACAAATGCATCATTAACAATCTGGAAATCTGGACTATTATATGTATAGTATTATTTTTTGACCAATTGAGGATACATTGTGAATGGCCAAGTGTTCAGATCCCCCATAGCACCAATTTTTGTTAGACCTGGGTACACTACCCTGGCAGCCAGTAGGTACATAACATAGGATGTCATGTAAAAGTGACGATTAGTTTTCACTCTGATAAGTTTCTCATCAAGGTTATCACTCAGGATGGTGGCCCAATCGAACCTTGCCTATCTTTCCCTTATCTTCTGAGTGAGAAAGATCATCCATGGTTCCAACTAAATACACTTTGGTAATCCATACACCTGACTTATCATTGTTGTAGTTGCTTGGATATCTTCTTGCATGTATCCTCTCCACATATCAATTTGGTCCAGCTTGTTCTTAGGTATGGACTACATGAGGTACTTGTTATTTACAATGACATGGGCCCTGGACACATCTTTGTTGTAAAATTTAATCCCCTTATTGATGTGGAAGCTATAGAACTTGTCGACCCCCTTGGGCAAGTGGAAGACATCTTCAATGTTAACTGGCCTCAAGTCTAGGACCACTTCACCCACACTATTCTTCACCATTCGCTCATCAGGAAAATAGTGGCTTACTAGAGTGTTAATCAAGTCTAAAGACAAGATGGACACTGGATGATTTGTCACGTTCACCAAGGATCAGTGCACCAATGAAGTGCAATCTTCTGACCTACCCTTTGGTAGAGCACATTTAACCAAATAATCATTCCAGCTTACACTGCCAATGTCAGTGTCTATGATATCTACATACAGGTTGGTCACCTTCGAAGGCAGATGGTATCCCTTGAATTGATATTTCATTGTTGATGCCACAACTCTCTCGACCATTTCTATAAAGAGGAAAAGAAATGAATCAATAACATGAAATTGTAGGAGAGAGGAGAATATTAGAAAAATCAAAGAATGCTGACTAATTAAGCTCATAAGGGCTTTGAAAGGCCTTTTTATCCTTTCAAATCTTCGGGGGTCAGAGACCCTCGAAAGGTCCAAAAGGGCCGAAAATGTGAAAAGGCTTAAAGTTGAAAAAGATGGTTGATAACCCATTTTTTCACTTCCGGTGAATCGGAGGTGTAAAATCTCTGGAGCTTGAAACCTCTGAAATGTTGAAACAATGTGATGGAAGATGGATCTTTTCATAAATGTTTAACCAGTAGAGATTTTAGTGAATCAGAGAAAAGAGAATTTCGGCATGCGACAATGTGGAAACTGGCACGCTCTGGAGTTAGTCGAAAACCTTGGTCCTCTAGTTTCGGTGAATCAGGCAAGAAGATGTTTCGGTGTGTGAAAACACTGAAATGCTGAAACAACAGCACTTAGGAGATTTTGATAGATGTTTGGAAGTTTCAGACTATGAATGTCCGAAACCCCACGACTGAAACTAGGGTTTGGGCGTCGGACTCAAAAACAAGTTTGACCACAAATGCAGTAAGGGGGTTAGAGGGGAAATCATCATGACCCCCAAGGCCCAAGAAGATTGATGAAAAATAAACTAACCCTAAACGGAAAGCCGAAAACCCTAACTAGGCCCACAAAAGAAAGAAACCCTACTTAACGACTGAAAAACCAACAAATGAAAGGAAAGAGAGAGAGAAGAGAGAAAGACCAACCCTGATGAAAATGAAGGTTGGTGGACGAAGACAAAAAAAAATGAGACCGAGGCGACAAACTAGAAGCAAGTGATGCATGAAGAAAGCTCTAAAAAATGACAAGCTAAAAGGCGAACAAATGAGGGTTAAAACCTAGCTTATGGCTTATATAGGTGAATTGTTGGGTGACGTCAGCCTCCCCGCCAATCAGCCTTTTGGACTTTCAGGGGTATCGGACCTCCGAAAGGCCGAAATGCCGAAAGGCTGACTCCCTTTTGGGGAGTCAAACCTCCCAAATTTTTGGCATCTGAAAGTCTAAAAACCCTAATGGTTTGAAAATGTTGAAGTCAAGGTTATAGTGATGCTTCCAACTTTCACCACTTCAGGCCTCTTACACTTTCAGACCTCTGAAAGTCTAAAAGAGCGACAAGACTGAAAAACCTAGGAAAACCAACTAAAAAATAGAAAACAAAAAGACAGGAAAAATAAGAAACCTAAGGACAAGCTAAAAAAAAGAGGGGGGCCCCTGAAGCCAAGAGGCAAAAAGGGGAGCGTAGTTGTGGGAC